>JAWPHD010009311.1:0-105127 GCA_037043455.1 Cyrtodaria siliqua | reverse complement strand
AAATACTTGAAAAACCTTGTGTACACTCTAGAGGCCATATTTCTGACCCGATCTTGATGAAAACTTTGTCAGAATGTTTGTCTTAATTATATCTTGGTCAAGTTTGAAAATGGGTCACATGGGGTTAAAAACTAGGTCACTAGGTCAAATACTTGAAAAAACTTTGTGTAAACTCTAGAAGCCGTATTTCTGACCCAATCTTGATGCAACTTTGTCAAAATGTTTGCCTTAATTATATCTTGGTCAAGTTCAAAAATGGGTCACATGGTGTTAAAAACTAGGTCACTAGGTCAAACTTTGGAAAAACCGTGTGTACACTCTAGAGGCCATATTTTTGACCCGATCTTGATGCAATTTTGTCAGAATATTTGTCTCAATTATAGCTTGCTAAAGTTCGAAAATGGGTCACACAGGGTCAAAAACTAGGTCACTAGGTCAAATACTTGAAAAACCTTGTGTACACTCTAGAGGCCATATTTCTGACCCGATCTTGATGAAACTTTGTCGAAACTGTTGTCTTAATTATATCTTGGTCAAGTTTGAAAAATGGGTCACATGGGGTTAAAAACTAGGTCACTAGGTCAAATACTTGAAAAACCTTGTTGTAAACTCTAGAAGCCGTATTTCTGACCCAATCTTGATGAAATTTTGTCAAAATGTTTGCACTTAATTATATCTTGGTCAAGTTCAAAAATGGGTCACATGGTGTTAAAAACTAGGTCACTAGGTCAAACTTTGGAAAAACCGTGTGTACACTCTAGAGGCCATATTTTTGACCCGATCTTAATGCAATTTTGTCAGAATGTTTAGTCTTAATTATATCTTGGTCAAGTTTGAAAATGGGTCACATGGGGTTAAAAACTAGGTCACTACGTCAAATACTTGAAAAACCTGTGTAAACTCTAGAAGCCGTATTTCTGACCCAATCTTGATGAAACTTTGTCAAATGTTTGCCTTAATTATATCTTGGTCAAGTTCAAAAATGGGTCACATGGTGTTAAAAACTAGGTCACTAGGTCAAACTTTGGAAAAACCGTGTGTACACTCTAGAGGCCATATTTTTGACCCGATCTTGATGCAATTTTGTCAGAATATTTGTCTCAATTATAGCTTGCTAAAGTTCGAAAATGGGTCACACAGGGTCAAAAACTAGGTCACTAGGTCAAATACTTGAAAAAACCTTGTGTACACTCTAGAGGCCATATTTCTGACCCGATCTTGATGAAACTTTGTCGAAATGTTGTCTTAATTATATCTTGGTCAAGTTTGAAAATGGGTCACATGGGGTTAAAAACTAGGTCACTAGGTCAAATACTTGAAAAACCTTGTGTAAACTCTAGAAGCCGTATTTCTGACCCAATCTTGATGAAATTTTGTCAAAATGTTTGCCTTAATTATATCTTGGTCAAGTTCAAAAATGGGTCACATGGTGTTAAAAACTAGGTCACTAGGTCAAACTTTGGAAAAACCGTGTGTACACTCTAGAGGCCATATTTTTGACCCGATCTTAATGCAATTTTGTCAGAATGTTTGTCTTAATTATATCTTGGTCAAGTTTGAAAATGGGTCACATGGGGTTAAAAACTAGGTCACTACGTCAACTACTTGAAAAACCTTGTGTAAACTCTAGAAGCCGTATTTCTGACCCAATCTTGATTAAACTTTGTCAAAATGTTTGCCTTAATTATATCTTGGTCAAGTTCAAAAATGGGTCACATGGTGTTTAAAAACTAGGTCACTAGGTCAAACTTTGGAAAAACCGTGTGTACACTCTAGAGGCCATGTTTTTGACCCGATCTTGATGCAATTTTGTCAGAATATTTGTCTCAATTATAGCTTGCTAAAGTTCGAAAATGGGTCACACAGGGTCAAAAACTATGTCACTAAAGTCAAATACTTGAAAAACCTTGTGTACACTCTAGAGGCCATATTTCTGACCCGATCTTGATGAAACTTTGTCGACATGTTGTCTTAATTATATTTTGGTCAAGTTCGAAAATGGGTCCCATGGGGTCAAAAACTAGGTCACTAGGTCAAATACTTGAAAGAACCTTGTGTACACTCTAGACGCCATATTTTTGACCAGATCTTGATGAAACTTTCTCAGATTGTTTATCTGAATTATATCTTGATCAAGTTTCAAAATGGGTCACATGGGATCAAAAAACTATGTCACTAGGTCAATATTGGAATTTGCTTGTGGCACTCCAGAGGCCACAATTTTGACCCCTATTCAGCTTAGCCCTAGAGCATTTATTGCTTTGCAGCATGTGATGGACCTGTGACAATTCTGCCCTGTTCATCAGGAGCCTTACCCTGGCGGTCACATGTTAACATACAGTTATGTAAGCAATACTTGAAAAATCTTATATGTCACAAACAAGGCCTATAGCTTTCATATTTGGTATGTAGTACCATCTAGCATTTGCTATAAGCTTATGGTCCTCTACCAATTTTGTTCAAATGGTGACCCTGGGGTCACATTTGGGCCCGCCCCGGGGATCACAGTTTACAAAGGCTTGTATAGGGAAAAACTTTAAAAGAATCTCTGGAACTGCAAAAGTCAGAGGTTAATATTTTGCATTTGTTATAAGCTTATGGTCCTCTACCAAGTTTGTTCAAATAGTGACCCAGGGGTCACATTTGGCCCCACCCCGGGGGTCACAGTTTTACATAGGCTTGTATAGGGAGAAATTGAAAAAAATCTTCTTCTCTGGAACCACATGGTACAGAGCTCTCATTTATTACATGTAGCATCAGCTTATAGTCCTCTACTAAGTTTGTTAAAATGGTGACCGTGGGGTCAAATTTGTCCACGCCCCGAGGGTCACACTTTTACATAGACTTATATAGGACTTTTTATTATTATTGCACCAGTAATATATTAAAACTAATAGCATAAATAAGACGAAATAGTGAATACTTTATTGATGTAAATGTCACCAGGGTAAAAGTAAAAATGATACTGCATATATAAATCAAGACAGCCATTTCAAATATTTCAAGATTGCCGTGTGTCCCTTTAAAGGTTTTAATACACAAATTTTGTTCTGACTAGTTCTCCTGAACCCCTGGCCGGATTTAAACGAAGCTTTTTAGGGATGATCAATTTCAAGTCTAGTTGTGCAAATCATTGCCGTATTCTGGTTAAATGATTTTTTTTGGCAGAATTATGAGCCTTTAAAGGTTTTAGTACACAAACTTTGTCTGATCTACTTTTCTTGAACCCCTTACCAGATTTCAATGAAACTTTGCAGGGATGATCAGCACCAAACCTTGTTGTGCATATCATCGTCACATTCCGGTTTACAGATATTTGGCAGAGTTATGGCCCTTTAAAGGATTTTGATACCACAATTTTTTTCTGAGCTAGTTCTCCTGAACCCCTGGCTGATACAAACTTCAAGATTAAGGGTGTGTGGCTTTAGAAATGAATGTAAAAACTACATTTATAAACTGAACATAAACTGCAATACTAAACCAGGGAGTAAGTATATTTACTCTTCAGCTTACTCCCTGAGGAGTAAGTATAGCTCCCTGAGGAGTAAGTATACTTACTCCATGACGAAACGTACAATTCATAATTTTTCATTGCAGAGATGTTAAAATTTTATCTTTTGTTCAGTAGGTGATAAAATTTGTCTTACTCAGTTTTTATCCTTAGGTTCTTATAGTAAACTATAAATCTTTGGCAGAGTAAAAAGACGATCATTTTTAATATATTGATTTTGAAAGACATACTTATTAAATCAGTTTGCATGAATGTGCATTAAATGTGCAGGTTTTTAAAAGAAATGATACTGTAGATACCTTAATTTTAACAGTAAACTTGGTTGAACATCAAGGATAAAGACTGAGTTTATCACCTACCAAAATGTATTGGTATGTCTTATTTCTGTTCACTGATTGGTCAGTCTTTTTGATGATGCTCTTATCAAAATTATGAATGGCCCGGGTTCGGAACATCCAATGGCCACAGTACGAATCGCCTATTTACCTGTGTACGAACCGTCAAAGGTACGATACGTGCATAACTCGGCTTTTATCCCCAACCCTTTTTAGCTCTACTGGCCAAAGGCCAGCAGAGCTTATGGGATGGTGTGGTGTCCGTCCGTCCGTCCGTCCGTCCGTCCTTCCGTCCGTCCGTTAACTTTTGCTTGTGTACACTCTAGAGGCCACATTTCTGATGCAATCATCATGAAACTTTGTCAGAATGTTTGTCTCAATGAAATCTCGGTCAAGTTCGAAAATGGGTCATGTGGGTTTAAAAACTAGGTCACTAGGTCAAATATTGGAAAAACCTTGTGTACACTTTAGAGGCCATATTTTTGATCCGAGCTTGATGCAACTTTGTCAGAATGTTTGTCTTAAATATATCTTGGTCAAGTTTGAAAATGGGTCACATGGAATTAAAAACTAGGTCACTAGGTCAAATACTTGAAAAACCTTGTGTACACTCTAGGAGCCGTATTTCTGACCCAATCTTGATGAAACTTTGTCAGAATGTTTGTCTCAATGAAATCTCGGTCAAGTTCAAAAATGGGTCATGTGGGGTCAAAAACTAGGTCACTAGGTCAAATACTTGAAAAAACTTGTGTGACACTCTATAGGTCATATTTGTTACCCAATCTTGATGAAACTTTGTCAAATTGTTTATCTTAAGTATATCTTGATCAACTTCGGAAATGGGTCACATGGTGTTAAAAACTAGGTCACTAGGTCAAACTTTGGAAAAACCTTGTGTACACTCTAGAGGCCATATTTTTGACCCGATCTTGATGAAACTTTGTCAGAATGTCAAGTTCAAAAATGGGTCATTTGGGGTCAAAAACTAGGTCACTAGGTCAAATACTTGAAAAAACTTGTGTACACTCTAGAGGTCATATTTGTTACCCAATCTTGATGAAACTTTGTCAAATTGTTTATCTTAATTATATCTTGATCAAGTTCGGAAATGGGTCACATGAAGTTAAAAACTAGGTCACTAGGTCAAATATTGGAAAAACCTTGTGTACACTCTAGAGGCCATATTTTTGACCCGAGCTTGATGCAACTTTGTGAGAATGTTTGTCTTAATTATATCTTGGTCAAGTTTGAAAATGGGTCACATGGGGTTAAAAACTAGGTCACTAGGTCAAATACTTGAAAAACCTTGTGTACACTCTAGAAGCCGTATTTCTGACCCAATCTTGATGAAACTTGGTCAGAATGTTTGTCTTAATTATATATTGGTCAAGTTCAAAAATGGATCACATGGTGTTAAAAACTAGGTCACTAGGTCAAACTTTGGAAAAACTGTGTGTACACTCTAGAGGCCATATTTCTGACCCGATCTTGATGAAACTTGGTCGAAATGTTGTCTTATTTATATTTTGGTCAAGTTCGAAAATGGGTCCCATGGGGTCAAAAACTAGGTCACTAGGTCAAATACTTGAAAAACCTTGTGTACACTCTAGTTGCCATATTTTTTTTCATTCGATCTTTACTAAACTTTACCAGATTGTTAATGTCAATAACAGCTCGGTAAAGTTTGTTTTTAGCTTATGGGATGGTGTGTTGTCCGTTTTCCGTCGTCCGTCGTCCGTCAACTTTTCTTGTGTACACTCTAGAGGCCACATTTCTGATGCAATCATCATGAAACTTTGTCAGAATGTTTGTCTCAATGAAATCTCGGTCAAGTTTAAAAATGGGTCATGTGGGGTCAAAAACTAGGTCACTAGGTCAAATACTTGAAAAAACTTGTGTACACTCTAGAGGTCATATTTGTTACCCAATCTGGATGAAACTTTGTCAAATTGTTAATCTTAATTATATCTTGATCAAGTTCGGAAATGGGTCACATGGAGTTAAAAACTAGGTCACTAGGTCAAATACTTGAAAAAAAGCTTGTGTACACTCTAGAAGCCGTATTTCTGACCCAATCTTAATGAAACTTTGTCAAAATGTTTGTCTTATTTATATCTTGGTCAATTTTGAAAATGGGTTACATGGGGTTAAAAACTAGGTCACTAGGTCAAATACTTGAAAAACCTTGTGTACACTCTAGAAGCCGTATTTCTGACCCAATCTTAATGAAACTTTGTCAAAATGTTTGTCTTATTTATATCTTGGTCATGTTCAAAAATGGGTCACATGGGGTTAAAAACTAGGTCACTAGGTCAAACTTTGAAAAAACCGTGTGTACACTCTAGAGGCCATATTTTTGACCCGATCTTGATGCAATTTTGTCAGAATATTTGTCTCAATTATAGCTTGCGAAAGTTCGAAAATGGGTCACACAGGGTCAAAAACTAGGTCACTAGGTCAAATACTTGAAAAACCTTGTGTACACTATAGAGGCCATATTTCTGACCCGATCTTGCTGAAACTTTGTCGAAATGTTGTCTTAATTATATTTTGGTCAAGTTCGAAAATGGGTCCCATGGGGTCAAAAACTAGGTCACTAGGTCAAATACTTGAAAAACCTTGTGTACACTCTAGACACCATGTAGTACGACTCAATTGATCAATGGTATAACAGCCAGTAGAGCGTTCACAGGCCCTCTTGGGCCTCTTGTTTTTACATAACTTGCATTTGTTCAATACCTAATATTAAGTATAAGAATAATATAAAGGCACTTGTGCTTGTGTGTAAAGCTATATATGTATTTGATGAAACTGTAACTGAAGCATCTTCTAAAGAGTTTGAATAGATTTGTTCCACTGCTACTTATTCTCATCCTTTTATTATAACTACTAATCAGATTTCAATAATAAAAAACATCTAACATTAACCCCTTTCTTCTAAATGTAAATTTACATTGTTAAAAACTGAGATGACCTTCACAGACGCTCCAATTGCTATTACATTATCATTAAGTTGTTTGTTTATAACTATGATAATTTACCAATTCTTCTTATTCTAACATGATCTTTTCCCAATTCCTCACATTCTAATCATGAAACAAAATTATATTTAGTGATCCATTACACATACTATTTCAGATGTCTATCACATTCATATTATAACATTTTACAACACAAATGCCAAAATCAAAAACATGTTCATTTTGTCACATGATGACTAGTTTATGTAGTGCTCAGATCTTTCATGATAAATGTTCTTTGATTGTTGACATTTACAAATAAAAAAAGTCTAACTTATACACACTGTTTATTTTATCATATTCATCATTCCCCTTACTGTTTTCTTATGTAACTGTTCTGACCGGCTTGTGATACTTTGTATCACTGTTTTCTATGGGAAGCCATAACCGTCAACATGTGGATATTTACAAACCATTCAATGACAGGCCATTTAATTCAACATGAAGTCAATTGATGACGTACATATTGATTCGATGCGACGTGTAAACTCGGTTAATTCGTTACAAAGTGAATTGATACGGTTCAAAGTGAAATGATACGACGTAACATTTCAAACCATACGACGCAAAGTCATTTGATGACGTACATATTGATTCGATGCGACGTGTAAACTCGGTTCATTCGTTACAAAGTGAATTGATACGGTTCGAAGTGAAATGATACGGTATAAACTAGGTTCATTCGTTACAAAGTGAATTTGATACGGTTCGAAGTGAAATGATACGGTGTAAAATTTCAAACCATACGACGCAAAGTCATTTGATGACGTACATATTGATTCGATGCGACGTGTAAACTCTGTTCATTCGTTACATTGTGAACTGATACGGTTCGAAGTGAAATGATACGGTGTAAAATTTCAAACCATACGACGCAAATAGAAATCATTCAGTGCAATGACAAACCATTTGACAAAAAAACTAATGCAATACAATCAAATACAAGTCGGTACGATGAAAACTTAAACGATTCATCGAAAAATATAAAGTGATACAGAACAAAGTAAATCAGCATGATGCAATATGAATCAGTTTAACGCAAACACATTTAGTCTGGTGGTAAGTAACATGATCGGGCGAAAACACAGTGGGTGCGATGCAAACGCAATCCGTTCGACAGAAACTGATTTCATTACGTGCAAAGTGAAACGGTGCGACATCTGTCGGCGATATTTGCCACATCACTTGCAGGGGTATTTCCCCTACATAACATATATATTTATGATAAATCAAAGTACTGAAAGTACTGAGAATGCAAGGTTTGATAGGAAAGACTGTATGAATATTTGCACGATCGAATTTCCATAAATTTACATAGTTTTAGCCAACTTGGCGATCTTTGGCGACCTACCAAAATCGTAGAGGGTCAATCCATTCCAAATAGATTGTGATTAATTGTCATTAAACAGTTTCAAATCTAGACTAGAATATTATTTTATGAAATTGCTGATGGATAGACAGATTTGTGATTTGTGTTCATGGCCAAACTGTCACTCAAGATGACCTCCATGTCTAAAATTATGTCATTTACATAGTGGCGTGTATTAAGTAGTCTTCCGGGGAAAATATGCACAAGAGGGCCTGTATAACTCTACTGGCTTGAATAGTCTAAGGCCGGAAAACAGTTTTTGTCTCGCCTTTTCGAAGAAAAAAAGAGACATAGGTGTTGCTTTTCCGGCGGCGGCGGCGTCAACATTCAAGTTTTGCGTTTAGGTCATTTTCTCACAAACTGTATGCACTAGACCTTTCAAACTTTGCCTGTAGTTGTATCTTGGGTGGTACATCGCAACGTGACAAAGCAAATGTGGAAGTGACCTTGACCCTTCAAGCAAAGGGCAGATAACTTAATAATTTTTAGGTTCAACTTTCGCATTTAGGTCACTTTTTCACAAACTGTATGCACTAGACCTTTACAACTTTGCTTATAGTTGTATCTTGAGTGGTACATCACAACGTGACAAAGCAAATGTGAAAGTGGCCTTGACTCTCCAAGCAAAGGGCAGATAACTTAATTGTTACCTTCAACTTTTGCGTTTAGGTCACTTTTTCACAAACTGTATGCACTAAGACCTTTCAAACTTTGCTTATAGTTGTATCTTGAGTGGTATATTGCAACGTGACAAGCAAATGTGGATGTGACCTACACCATCCAAGCAAAGGGCAGATAACTTTAATTGTTACATTTACATCACTCTCTCATGAACTATAATTATGCACTAGATGTTTTAAACCTAATTTATAGCTTAATCTTTGGAGAAAACATTTTCTATTTTGACATAGTTGTGTCTTGGGTAGTGCATCTGTTTGGATGCCTGGATTTCATCTATGATCTTGACCTACTTTCTGGGGCTGATGGTTTTTAGCTCTACTGGCCAAGGGCCTTCATTTTTCATCCGATCTTTACAAAACTTTAACATACTCGACGTTGAGATACGACAACGCTACATTGCAATACGACATCGCGACATAATTGTCGCATGTCGTCATATTGAAATATCGCGACAACGAAATGCAATGTCACGACAATGCTACATTGCAATACGACATCGCGACATAATTGTATTGCAATGTCACCTTGTCGTGACACTGAATTGCGTTGTCGCGACATTGCAATATGACATCGGGACATTTATGTCGCGATGTCGTATTGCAATGTAGCGTTGTCGTATCTCAATGTTGAGTTGTCGTATCGCAATGTCGCATTGTCATATCGCAAAGTCGCGATGTCGCATTGTCGGGTGTCGCATTGTTGCCCACGACAATGCGACATTGTATCTGGCCCCAACCGGACACCGTTTGAAACAGCACATGGCTGCAGCATTTTTAACCTACTTCGTCCAGCTAGGTTCTGTTCTGTTTCTTCTTGTTGTTGTTAATTTATCAAAATTATGTTCACTCTTACCCGTGTATTTACTTTTAGTCAATTTCAATTCTTCTATCCACCAATTAATTTGTATTTTATTTTTTTAGTAAATACTACAGTAAAGTTTCTTTTCAATGTGTGGAACAGACATAGGGAATCAGCAGAAGACGTTTTCTAGGTTACGCCACTGAACTTGGACAAGTTCAAAACCAGTTGCATCAGACTAGACACTACAGAGTTATAGCCTTTGATTTAAAAAAAACTGTTTTTCGGTAGACCTTAGACTATTCAAGCCAGTAGAGTGATACAGGCCCTCTTGTGCATCTTGTTTCCGGAAGACTACTTAATACACGCCCCTCTGTAAATGACAATTTTAGACATGGAGGTCATCTTGAGTGACAGTTTGGCCATAAAACACAAATCTGTCTATCCATCAGCAATTTCATAAAACAATATTCTAGTCTAGATTTGAAACAGTTTAATGACAATTGATCACAATCTATTTGGAATGAATTGACCCTCTAAGATTTTTGTAGGTCGTCAAAGATCGCCAAGTTGGCTAAAACTATGTAAAATATATGGAAATTTGATCGTGCAAATATCCATACAGTCTTTCCTATCAAACCTTGCATTCTCAGTACTTTCAGTACTTTGATTTATTATATCTTATGTAGGGGAAATAACCCTGCAAGTGATGTGGCAAATATCGCCGCCAGATGTCGCACCGTTTCACTTTGCACGTAATGAAATCAGTTTCTGTCAAACGGATTGCGTTTGCATCGCATCGAATCAATATGTACGTCATCAAATGACTCTGCGTCGTATGGTTTGAAATTTTACACCGTATCATTTCACTTCGAACCGTATCAATTCACTTTGTAACGAATAAACCGAGTTATTCACCGTATCATTTCACTTCGAACCGTATCAATTCACTTTGTAACGAATGAACCCAGTTTACACGTCGCATCGAATCTATATGTACGTCATTAAATGACTTTGCGTCGTATGGTTTGAAATTTTACATCGTATCGTTTCACTTCGAACCGTATCAATTCAATTTGTAACGAATGAACCGAGTTTACACGTCGCATCGAATCAATATGTACGTTATCAAATGACTTCATGTTGAATTAAATGGCCTGTCATTGAATGGTTTGTAAATATCCACATTTTGACGGTTATGGCTTCCCATAATAATAATAATCTTTATTTCCTCCATTTATAGGAGAGCATATATAAACAATGATGCATATAGAACAAAAGTACAGTAATTTTAGATGTCAAAAATATCAACATATTTACATAATGTATAGATCAGTATTTAAATTTAATTATGCGCATTCACTCCTTTCTACGTGTTTGAAAACCATAGTAATAATACTCGGCTGTATCACAATATCATAAAGCACTAAACATGTTAGCTAACCATTGTGTATGTTAAATAATACAACAATATTTGTCCAAAATAGTAACAATGTATATGTAATTATCTATAAGGACAAACTTTCACCTATGGTTGTGACCTGCTCAGTAGTATTTAACTGAGTAAGTGTCATCCATCGGGATATTTTACTTTGTTTTGAATATGTATATACAACGAGCCTGTTCCCTGTAATGAAGCCTTGCCGAAACGAAATGCAAGAGTTCATAGGGATATGAGATGACTCCTTGTGACTATATCTGGTTATCTATATATAAACACTGTTTTACCCGTTCTTACAAAAACATTTTGTGAATAATGTTTATGATAATTATAAGTAAATGATCACTGTTATCAGTATAGTAGTAATGACCTAGGCCAGCAATTAAGTCATAAAGTTGTTCAGTTTGGCCTTTCGATATGAACTTACAATATGTATCAAAGCCACAAAGCTTAAGATAGCTGTCCATAGTGCATTTCTTAGCGCATTGTTTACAGTGCATACATTAACAATATGTGTAATTTTATTATATATCATTCTGTTGCACTTTGGACATTTTTCAAGGCGGCTGAATGATAATAATTGACCCAGTACACGTATCGCTGTTTGACATTGTAGTCTTAATCCCGGTATGTTTCTACTTAATTGCCATATTCGACATGGAGCATTTATATTAAAAATATTTAACACCTGATCTTCTGTCATCATTGAGGCAAGTCTTGATGACATTTGCATAGATTCTAATGCATATATTTTATTTTTTAAAACCTTCTTCCATGTACATTTTGTAGGAAAAACTGAGTGGTCAACAAAATTATGCAGATAGTTAATTAAATCATATTTAACAAGTAATCTGTATATATCGGGAATAAACCCATTTGTTTGTTTATCATCATTCAAATATCTCAATAATCTATTGACAAATATTTGTTTTGATACATACTTGCAGGGTAATCTGCATAATTGTGAGAAAAATTGCAATTTTCTATAGTCAACTTCAGATTCAATTGACGTAACGCCTAGCGCATGCAACGCTACGTCTGTCCGAATATAACGAGGTAAATTCTGCATAAATTTAATACAAAAACGATGCCCTCGTTCTAATTGATTCAAGTCAGATATCGATAACGTGTTCCATAATTTACACCCGAACAGGGCTTTTGGAATAACAACCGATTTATAAATTGTGAGTGACGTTAGTGGATTAAGCCCGTTAGGATGAATACCGCTATTAGCAAGGCTTAAAAACGTACCTCTTAATTTCTTGTTTGATTCGCGCACAGAGTGTTCGATGTTTAAATATTTATCACATATAATACCAAGATGAGTGTATTGCTCAACTTCGGATATGCAATTATCGCCTAATATCCAACGTCGGCTGGTTCTCTTAAACTGAGAACTTGTTTCATTAAAAACTATAACGGCGCATTTCGACGGATTGTATTCAAATCGCCATTTCATGGCATAACTGTTACATACACATAACATGTTATCAAGGCCGTTCTTAGAAAATGAGACCAATACCATGTCATCTGCTACTGTAGGTGAACCAGACGTTAAATTGAAGATGGACAAACCGTAACCGCTTTGTTCCAGCTCTCGTATGAGACCGTCTATGAATAATAAATACAATAAAGGTGAGCTTTTACCACCTTGTGTGGTACCCTGTAGAACACTAAACCACTCAGACATGCATATTTGATTTCTAACACAACTCGTCATATTGCGGTACATATCAACAAAAGCAAGAAAGGGATGGATATCTATATTTGTTTCGTAAAGCTTAACAAAAAGACCGTCGTGCCACAAACGATCAAAGGCTTGCCTAGAGTCTAGAAAACAAGTATAAACTTTACTGTTATTTTCTTTTCCATAAAGAACGCATTCTCTAAGCGAGAATGATGTCATTGTGGTCCCCAGTTGTTCTTGAAATCCCCCCTGTTGAGCACTTATAGTTTGCAATATTTTCATTTTGGTTCTACCAAGTAAAATGTTTTCATAAATTTTAAGTAGCGTAGGAGATAACGTGATGGCCCTATAGTTATTAGGATCATCTTTACGCTTTTTGCCGCCTTTGTGAAGGGTAATTATAATGCCCTTATTCATTGTCAGGGGAGTATAAGATAGTTTTAACATGGCAGAATATAGATTTGATAGGACATTGATTATAATGTCACCTCCATATATAAAATGCTCATAATATGCGTTATCAAAGTCGCAAGCTTTGCCACGCTTACATGAACGTATGGCTGCCTCTACGTCAGAAGGCGAAAACCTTACAACTTCAATCAAGGAACTAGTATGTGCTAATTCAGGCAACAGCGTATTTAATTTGGTATCTATTTAATTTTTCCATTCATCATCGTATTTTGGATTATCAAACGGTTTATATAAATCTTTAAAGTAGTGTTGCCATTGCTCTGTTATGCATTGGGGATCTCGGTATAAGACGCCATTAAATTTTATTTCAGCACCTGCTCTACAATTTGATTGTTTGCGTCGTCTATTGACTAATTTCCAAAATTGCTCTTTGTCAATTTCTGCAGATTCATTTATCTCATCATCTAATTTCGTTAAATAATTTTGAGCGTGATATCTGTGAAGTTTTCTAAATTCACACTTTGCTTGCTTATAATGAGAGAAGCTTGGTGAGATATTACCTCGAGGTCTACCATCAATTAGCCATAATTTGCGTTTTTCTTTCATAACTTTATGTGCATCTGTGAGAACAGAGTTCAAAAAAGGCTTAAGAAAATGCCTGAACTTGGATTTTGGAAAGCAATTTTCTGAAGATTCAACAACTGTTTTAACAATAAGATGATACATTTTTTCAATATCATCTTTAGTATTAAGATGTGCATTCTGGGCTTCAATTAGGTCAGTTGAAGCATTCAACATGTCCTGATATGCCTGAATTTCTGTTGGTTTTACTTTCCTCCAATTTATTCCAAATGCATGTGCTTGCGGCACTCTATTATCAACGGAGCTATACGGCATGTTTAATGTACATACTATAGGTCTATGTCTTGACGTATTTAAACATCGTCATCTAAGATTTCGCAATACAGATTACAGTATTCGCGTTCGACAGGAATCAATATATAATCTATTAACGATTCACTGCGTTCATCATAAGATACAAACGATGTTTTAGCGCCAACACATGTATCTAATGTGTTTATAGTCATGCAATTTGTATCAATCAGAAACTGATTAAAATACTGATCTCTGCCGTCAAGATTACCAAAGCTTTGATATCTGGCGTTAAAGTCCCCCATGAATATGACCATACCATGTTCAGAGTACATACTCCAAAGATTATATAACTTATCAATATAGTCTTTAAAGCTTCTGATCGGATGGTTACGACACGGAAGGTATACTTGAAATACGAACATATATTGAAATTTAGAGACCTGAAACTGTATACCCACTATCCTGTCATCATCGATGCTTAGTGGTGTAATATGTTGGTCATGTTTAACATGCCACATGATTGCAACGCCGCCTTTTCCAACACGTCTATTGCCTTCAAGTTCTAAGTTGAAGTCTGAAACTGCGTGTGATTTATAATTGTTATCGATTGCATCAAAGAAGTGCAAATTATGACTGTAAAGCCAGTGCTCAGACAGTCCACATAAGTCTATCGCATGTTTGTTAAGCGAATCACACAGATATGTACTGCTAGAACATACCCAATTACGTCATTCGCCGTCTCACAAATTCCATGAGGAGGAGAATAGCAACCTGCATTAGGGCCAACGGCGGTCACACACGCTATTAACACAACTTAGTATAACGCGTCATATTATTAGTATTTATTATTGTGTTGCCTTTCTTACGCTTTTGACCATTTTTGGCAAAATTGTGTTTTCTCCCTTGATTCTGGGATAATACAGTAGTAATATGCATTGCATTCGATTCGTCTGATTTATCGGGAACCACACATTCTGCTGAATATTGGTTAGTGTCAGATACATGTTCGGAAACTGACTGAGCGGGAGAGCCAATACTAGATGAAATATTGTGCATTGTAATGGGACTTGATGCCAGAGTCTCAACACTTACGTTTCCTGACAAAAAATCAGCAATTTCGTCTGCATTTGTTTCATGCCGATTTATATTGTTAATTGTGGGCATTACAACGTTACCAAACGTATCAATAGGTTCCAATACCGTGTCAAACTCACTTATTTCGACAGTGTGTAAATCTGATACATCTGCAGAAATACGAGAGTTGTCAACATTTGGATAAAGGGCCCTCTCAACAACCTTGTTACTACTAGCCTGAATACACTCTAACGATTCTCTCAGTTTTATTAGTTCAGTTCTATCTGAGTCAAGCTCAGTTCTTTTTAAGTCACTGACATAGCTGTTTATTTGTTTCTTGTATTATTTTCATTCGGCGGCTATGTCACGGTTGTGTGATAACTTGCTTGTTATTCATTATAAAATGTATATGTTTTCCTTGAGATAATTGTTTTGATACATTGCAGTAATCATTCCCGTGTCCACGACGACGACATGTCGGCACGGTCGACGAGACTGGAGCCTACACCTACACCGATATCGCGCAGTGACTCCCCGGCCAAATCGGTCAAGAGCATACACTGGATATTGGGACTCAATCGATATCACACATTTGATAAAACTGTAAGTTGACAGTTTAAATTATAATCCGTGTTACTAATCCGTGTTAAAGGTTATTGCGTTCTTCATAACTATATGCAGTGTAAGACGATCTGAAGAAAAATCAGCAATCAGTTTTAAAAATGCCATACTGTTTAAAATAAGCTTATATACACTAACTTTAAAATGGAGTTGATCATAATTAATGCATTTTCAAAGTATTTATATATAATATTTATAACGGCTTTAATCACGCATACACTTGCATTATTCATCATTATTTCCGGTACTTTCGCCTTCGTAGCATAGCTGACACTTCAGAATCAGTTTGTCCGTCGTTCGGTGTCGTCCTTCCATCTCACTTTCACCGGTACTAAATATTGGCCATAATTTGAAACGTATTTGATCTATGTTCATAAAAATTCACAAACATCTTCATTTAGCGCCTCCGTGGCTGAGTGGTTAACGACGTTTGTTGTAAACCTTCTCGCCTCTCACCGCTGCGGGTTCGAATCCCTCTGGGAGCTCGACTTTTTAGTGAGGAAGTGTCGATTTTTAAGGATGGTGGGAGGTGTACAGTACTGTTTCTACTCAGGAAAAGTGGGTGGTCTGCCTCCACCACAAAAAAATCGACAGTCATATATAACCTGACATGTGTTGAACATGACGTAAAACATCATACAAACAAACGAATCATTTTACCTGTTGCTGCGTATGTCCTATAACATTGAATTTCATTTTGGCAGAGTTATGCCCCTATTCATAAAACTTTAACCTGCGACCCTGACCAAGATCATAACTGGTCATAACTTAAAAAAGTATGTGACACATGTCTTGACACACATATGCCTCTTACCCCATGGAATGTTGTAACGATGGCCCATATTTCGGCAGGGCTATTCCCTTTTCATTAAACATTACCCTGCAACCTAACCAAGCTCATAACGGGCCATAACTTGACAAGTTGACTGTCGATTTGTACTGTAGTGGCCTCCCCTTGTTACAAGTTTTCTACATAGTTCATGACAATTAACATGATGCCCTCCGTCCTATTGTTGATGTCGGAGTATATTGACAATATGTTATATTATAATAACAATATGTTATATTATAATACAGTTGCACGTGCTTTAATATACTGTTGCACGTGCTATTTTTTGTCGGAGGTATAGTATTGGTTTGATTGGTTAAAATGGATAAATGATTGACAACTGGCGATATGTTAATTAGTGTACAATCTTAGATATTAAGATGAAGTTGAGAAAATGTTGATATAATTCTAATGATGGTTGTTTTCCAATTTCAGGGACGCAGTCATATTCAAGGTCCCTACTCACGGGAATTTAATGTCACGTGCATGGCCCCTCAGAACTGGCTAAAAATGAAATGGGGCAGATCAAAGACCATGATTCACTAGTGATCACAGAAGTGTAGATTATATATTATACTACATTTTCGTATTACGACACTACGTCTCTGCTTTTATAAACGGATTCGTTATAAACCGACCAATATATACATCATCTGACGGTGTGTTGCCGTTTATGATATTTTTTGTAATGTGATACAAAACGAGTAATGCTACAGGTAACTTACAGTATACTAGTTTAACACCTTTATCGAGTGAGTGCTACAGTTGATACAAACATATATTTATTCACTTATTGTCATCATCTATCTTGAGGGCCTCATGGAAGATTGAATAGTTTCAAATGAGTTAAGTAAAGTATGTTCTTCTATGTCTTCACCACGTCATCATCATCATCATCATCATCTTCTTTTTCTTCTTCTCGCATTTTTTCAGTAAAAACATATATAAAATCCTGCTAGTATAAGCTTTCCTATCGCTTAATGGAATTAAAGCGAGATCACGTAATGAGCTAGAGGACATACCATTAATGTTTAACATGATTTCACCCTAGAGGACATAACATTATTGTTTCTTGGGCCGCTTCATAAATGTATTGTGTATCTGACCACAGACCTAATAATACTGACTATAATATTTGTTATAGTCAACGGTTATTGGATGACACAAAATTAGCGTTTTGAACTTAGGGAGTAAATTTCACGGTGCAGTGTTCGTAGATCTACACCGTCATCTTGGATTCACATCGAGGTACTGTGCTTTAGCTTATGTTAACAATTTAAATTCATTGAAATCATACTCGCATGATCTATCAATTCTTTTTGTCATATTCCTGTTGCTCATGATTTTATCTTCGATTAGGTTGTATTCGTTTTATTTTAATCATACAGTATATACGTTGTTGGTCGATGTAAATATAGTCTCCTATTTCACCTTACTAGGTCGGCCATTTTGATTGAACAATTTTTCTTTCAATTAACGTAAGCTTTATTTCGTCTCTTTATTTGTTTCTATTATGTGCGATTCCTTTGCTAATTGATATAACTATAAATAAATAACAACGTTCTCGTATATTATTTAATTAATATTCCCGAAATGTGGGGTTTCCCACGCGATTAGTTTTGCCCTAAATATGCTGCGTGGTTTATGAATGACGTCATGCCAGGGAGTAGTTAAACGTTGATTAGTATTACTCTCATATTGCGTGGTTTATGTGTGGCGTCGACTTTGACGAATTTAAATAGAGTCTAAACGTTGGTAACTTCATTTTTTGCTTTGTTTGTTTTTTAAAGCGTTCGTTTTAAGCGAGGTTTTGGGCGAAACTACTCCACCTGCGACCCTCAATTCCAAAGTGGAATGTCCCTTTACTTCACTGCAGAGCCTGTCGCAGGTTTAAAGTGTAATAATACAACTATTATCTACAAGGAACATTTTGTGTACTGGCTACAGCCTATACAGCATTTATTTTCAAGTTAACTGGGTCAGTAGTTGATAGAACAATAAGTGGTATTTGAGTGTGTTTCAAGAATAATGCGGTTTGGTACATTCCACTAGCGGATACCGGTGGTGGGCACCTGGTGCGCGCCCCCTAAAAATCCGGATCATACATGTATGTCCATGTTACTGTAGATCAAATATCAAAGGATGTATGTCCATGTTACTGTAGATAAAATATCAAACAATTACGATGCACGCCCTCAGTGTAAAAAATGATCTTGCTCGCTTCGCTCGCTCGCATTATGGCTAATGAGTGGTTTAATTAACACACTGTTAAATCCTTTTGTTTGAGAACGCCCCTTTTTTATTCATACATGTATGTCCATGTTACTGCAGATAAAATATCAAGCAATTTCGGTGCACGCCCTCAGTAAAAAATAAATAATAAAAAATAAATGTTCTCTCTCGCTGCGCTCGCTCAACGCATAATGGCTAATGAGTTGTTTAATTAACACATTGTTAAATCCTTTTGTTTGAAAACGGACTGTTTTACCCTAGCAATGCACTATCGCATCCGTTTTATAAGACGTACCCGAAAATTTACCAAAATCTTACGCCACTAAGCTGAAATCCTGGATTCGCCCCTGCATTCTAACTGAAAATGTTTACGGCATAGCTTAATAAATAAATAATTTTATAATGATAGTGGGCTAATAACAATGATGAATATATACATATATATAATAATAATCGTAATAATTATAAATATATAAAAAAATTAATAAAAAAAAAAATTAAAAAAAAAAAATAAAAAAAAAAATAAAATAAAAATTAATAAAAAATAAATAAATAAATAAATAAATAAACAAAAATTATTTCAGTAAGTTGGTATTAATATTTCGAATAGGATTTTATTTTCTCAGTTTATACAATGCACGTTGATTTTGTTTTCATATTCACACTGGATAATGCGTCGTGGAAAGCGAGCAAGTTCGATGGTGCGAGCCAGCTCTGCCGGGAAAAGTCAGCGGTTGCATGTACTGTCTCCCGGTGTAAAGACATATCGTTCAGCAAGTCAGTTATGTCACAGATCGTTGGGTGGCTCGTTCGATTGCAGAAGAGGCCGAACAGGCAGTACAAAGATGTAAGGCAGCTAGAGGAACAGATGTTACAGATGCCTACGGAAACAGGTCTCGTTTTTATACACTTTATTATGGGTTTAAAGTCAGTGGGTTAGTCAGTTGGGACATACACTTCTCAAAACTGCTAACTACACCGCTCACGTTTTGGGTTATATATATCGATGGGTTGAATGTTTTTCAATAAAATAAAAAGGAAATACCAATTCAATCATTTTTACATCATTTCATTTTATTTTTTTCATGGGCAATGCTAGAACTAAACCACAATAAGCAATTACAAACGACCCATGTAAACACTAAAGTCACACTTTTCCCATATCTACATGTAGATATGGGAAAAGTGTGACTTTAGTGTTTACATGGGTAGATATGGGAAAAGTGTGACTTTAGTGTTTACATGGGTCGTTTGTAATTGCTTATTGTGGTTTAGTTCTAGCATTGCCCATGAAAAAAAAAAAATGAAATGATGTAAAAATGATTGAATTGGTATTTCCTTTTTATTTTATTGAAAAACATTCAACCCATCGATATATATAACCCAAAACGTAGCGGTGTAGTTAGCAGTTTTGAGAAGTGTATATAATACTAATAATATCATAAAAAAAAAAAAAAAAAATCATAAATAATTGGCTAGATATGTGTTGTTGTTTTTTATGGTATAATTTTTTACACCACTTCTTGCTGTTGTATAATGCAAACCTCTCCAAATATCATATTTTACACCAGGAGTCTGCAAATGCAAACTGCATTTTCATTGGAGAGGTGGGTAAGTGATGTATGGCTGTAGATTGTTTCACACCTTTCCTTTTTGTTACACATTGTTACTGCAAACAGTTCACACTAGAAAGTTTAAAAACTAGGAAGTTTAAAATGGTCTCCAAGTAATCATTATCCTGTTTGTAATCAGCGTTGTTTAAGATTCTGCTGCTATTATTTAACTCCAAGGCTGTTCGTGTAATTGTGTTTTATGATGCTAACCATGTAATTGGAGTGTTTAGGTAATATGTTTTCTTACTGCTGATAAGTACGTCTCACCAGTTGTTCATTTCACCTAATTTTACCCTGCTGCTGTTGGCTGTAAGTTGTTGGTCTGCCAATGGAGGCAATGAATATTCATGACCCAGAGCGGTAGATGACGTCATACCTTCCGAGCGTGCGTCTAAGATGGTGCGGAAGTATTGTGTCGGATATGGCATTATTTTAATTTGAATTAATACTGTTTAACAGTTAAAAATTATTCATGCCTCAATTGTACTTGCCGTTCTTCTAAATTAACTGTTTATAAAACATTCCATGCTTATCGTCTAGCGATCAACTTGACATTTATTCAGTTTGCGTACAATAATGTTTTCATTACAGTGGCTGTTGTTTTCTACTGACGCTGTTGCTGATGCTGCCTAATCTTAATTGGATCTCTATCACATCTTTCAAGGCTTATTTTGTTTCAATCTTTAGGACATTTTGCCTTATTTTTCAGTTCGTGTAACCATCAAGTTGACTTAACACCAGTCAAAATTTTCTATGTCGGTATCGGATGCAATGTGTGGAACAGGTCACATAGTCCTCCAGTGTTGGTATTGTATGTAAAGTTCCACGTTTTACTTGTTACTCATAGCAGCTTTGTGAATTTCGAAACTTTGTCGTGTAGAGTTTGGAAATATATCCCTACAATGTTTAATTCATTCATATTTAATGCATCGACAGTGCCTTATCAGTGCTTCATCAGTGGTGGACATATTCAAGACATGGCAAATGGTTGCATACTTATCATAATGCCTCATTTTAAGGCTATTCCATTTGATCATTGGTTTATTGTTGGGCCAATCCATTGGATCGATGAGGTTTCAAATATCCTGTACCAGGTTGATTTTTTATTTATCCTGCACTAGGTATTTTTGCCAGGGGTTCATTGAAATTTAGTTATCTGTCTTTTCGGCTTGTCCCTAGTCAATACACCGCACTTTAAACCAGTTATGTGCATGGTCACTAAATTATAAAACCACTTCTGTGCTGTGTCTATTCAAAATAACAACTTCTCTGCAGGGTTCCACAATGCAGTTTGTGCGTGTGTGTGTGTGTAGCTCTGGGGTTTTTAGTCAATAGTCATAGTCAAAGTTATATAAACAACATGGCGTCCAAAAGGTATATGCACAATAGATCCTGGGCAGGTTGCAAATTGTACTATAATAACACATTTCCTCCAAGTCACCAACTTCATCTTAGGTTGTCATACAAGAAGATGATAAATGAGACAAATGTCATTCCAGTTGTCAGCATCACGATGACATCTTTATGTATTAGTTACAGGGAGTTTACACAGTTGTGTGGCTAACCTTTTTAATGCGGGCTAGTTTACTTGAAAAGGATACATGTTCTTCGCGTATTGTTGTCGGAGTGTTAGATGGTTTAGCCTTTAGATAGTTGTAGTTCATGTACCGATTGATTGACTTACTGTTCATCAATTACTTCGGCGCTTGATGATGATGATTGTTTACACAAGTCTAAAATCGATCGTAGGTCAAAGGTAAAAATGCAGTTAAAGTCATGTTTACAATAGCAATAAACTTGATTATCCAGGAGACAAAAGTTAATACACTTAAGAAAATGTGCATATTGTACACAAACAAATGTATATCAGTTGTTTGCTGTCTGAAATGAAAATAACCATGGCACGCGATACAGTAGGAAAGATACATGCTTTATCAGAAATCATTCAGAGTTCTAAGTCTGCAACTGAGTATCATGTATATGTTACACTTCATATTATTTAACCGCTTAAGATCGATATTCCTGATGCTAATTTAGGCACGTTTAACAGTCAGTTTGTTTTTCGAGACACACATTACAGTTAAATCATCCTCCAACCTTTACATACTTGATAATTTACTGACATTTATTTATTTTGCCAATGTCTGATGCATCAACTCATGTGGTCGTGGAGAAATGATTGAGGGAAATACCCATTAACGGTTTTTAGATGTGGTCGTTGTTTGTTCTTAAATACTTCCTCGGCTTTCATGGCGTTATCTATCAATCCTTTAGCAAGGACAAGGGCCAGAAAGCGGTTAAACAGTTACGCTGCTAAGGCGATAATAGATATTGGGGGCCTTTATTTTCTACACCCAGACATTCAGGCTGATGATACCTGTCTTGAACAGGATGGTGTTCATTTATTAAATGTGGGGAACAACTTGTTTCTTAACCAGTTAGCGGCTGGATTTTAATGTTTCATTTAAAGTAGGCAGTGATGAGAAAATAGATATTTTTTTGGCACCGTTTCTGTTTTGGGCGTGGCATTCGGATATTTTGTTTTTGATACACACTCTTCGCTGCTGCCAAAAAATGTTTCCCCTATTTTTGGCGGTGGATGGGCGCCTGGACACTCTACTCTATGACTTGGAGTGTCCGGGCGCCCATCCATATGGCGGGCAGCGAAGGTGTGAAAGGAAGGACATATAAGTTTCAGTTTAAATTTATTCAGCTCCTGTATACCCAGAGACTGAATTGTAATCTAAACATAAATTATATACAAATTTGCTGTCCGTACGAATTGATAAAAAACATTTGAATTGATTGAATTCGGTGCACTTGTAATTATGCTTGAATATCAACCGTGCTTTCAACACTTGCTTAAATGCTTATCAGAAAAGTTGCTTTCATAATGAACATTTAATTTGGTGCACATGTATTTATGTCCTTAATAGTGTAATATTCATCTGCTTTATTGCTTAATGCTTTCTACTGTAAGGGCTTGCCATAATGGTATTTGGTGCTTACCGGCAGCCCAATTGTTAAACCCCATGCTTGGGGCTTGTTTTTCAATCCATGCCACGCCCAATATTTGCCAAATCTATTAAAATTTAAAAAGTATTTTGATGTGTTGTTATTACAGTGCTCTCCAATAATACTGACTATAATATCTGTTATAGTCAACGGTTATTGGATGACACAAAATTAGCGTTTTGAACTTAGGGAGTAAATTTCACGGTGCAGTGTTCGTAGATCTACACCGTCATCTTGGATTCACATCGAGGTACTGTGCTTTAGCTTACGTTAACAATTTAAATTCCCTCCCTCCCAGCCCACAGGATCATTGATTGCAATCGATATTAGTGTTATGAAGTTGTATAAGTACGATAAGTTCATTAAAGACATTTAATTATTTGTCAATACTTATATTCAAAAGATAGTATTTTATGTTGCAAGATCATGTTGCTTTCTCTGATTTATATATTTTCAGTTGATGTCTTCCTCTGGATCCACTTACGTAGTCAACCATTACTGGTGTGGCATGGATATTAAGAACATTTACATGCTTGCTGGAAGTTTTGTGAAAGGAAGGACATATAAGTTTCAGTTTAAATTTATTCAGCTCCTGTATACCCAGAGACTGAATGGCGGGCAGCGAAGGTGTGAAAGGAAGGACATATAAGTTTCAGTTTAAATTTATTCAGCTCCTGTATACCCAGAGACTGAATTGTAATCTAAACATAAATTATATACAAATTTGCTGTCCGTACGAATTGATAAAAAAACATTTGAATTGATTGAATTCGGTGCACTTGTAATTATGCTTGAATATCAATCGTGCTTTCAACACTTGCTTAAATGCTTATCAGAAAAGTTGCTTTCATAATGAACATTTAATTTGGTGCACATGTATTTATGTCCTTAATAGTGTAATATTCATCTGCTTTATTGCTTAATGCTTTCTACTGTAAGGGCTTGCCATAATGGTCTTTTGTGCTTACCGGCAGCCCAATTGTTAAACCCCATGCTTGGGGCTTGTTTTTCAATCCATGCCACGCCCAATATTTGCCAAATCTAATAACCAAATGTATTGTTTGTGTATCTGACCACAGACCTAATAACCAAATCAATACAGACGTGTCAACAGTATCAAACGCCATAACAAAAGATCAATATTAAATAAATAATAATTTTTTTCTTCAAATGTTCCAACTCTTGTTCGTCTTGAAAAAACACAAAGAAATACAGCTATCAAGTAAAAGCCATATTGACTTTAAAGTGGTTGACGTTATGATAAAAAAGAATACAAAGAAATAAAATGGCGATGAAGAAGAACAATAGCTCGAGAATTAGAAGAAAATAGTGATTATTTATTTAGTATTAATATAATTTTCCTTTTGAATGACTTTACAGACAATAGTATATGTATCCACCTTGCCTTGTGTTCCAAATGTTATATAATTATACACAGAAATATCAGTAATTTGCTATTTTGACATGCTTAGATGAATGTCTAGGATCGTAAGGATCTATACACTATGTAAGGCATGCTTAGATGAATGTCTAGGATCGTAAGGATCTATACACCATGTTAGGCATGCTTAGATGAATGTCTAGGATCGTAAGGATCTATACACCATGTTAGGCATGCTTAGATGAATGTCTAGGATCGTAAGGATCTATACACCATGTTCGGCATGCTTAGATGAATGTCTAGGATCGTAAGGATCTATACACCATGTTAGGCATGCTTAGATGAATGTCTAGGATCGTAAGGATCTATACACCATGTTAGGCATGCTTAGATGAATGTCTAGGATCGTAAGGATCTATACACCATGTTCGGCATGCTTAGATGAATGTCTAGGATCGTAAGGATCTATACACCATGTTAGGCAATGTTCTAATATATAAACAGGGCAGTTTCAAGAAACTGTTAAAAATGGTGGAGAGTTTTAAGTAAACGTAAGTTTGTATTTGCTCAAGAGTCGTGTTGACTTTTTGAAATGTACAGTGTGCACGGTTCGTGGAGGACATGCACGTGTATGATGACGAGGAACATTACATGTTACCCTATATGACTGCATAAATGACCGTTGTCGGTAGCTGCATGCATATGTTTTTTTTGTTCTTTTCCTAAGTTTTACATTAAGCATGTACTATGTGAGGCTCAGTATTAGTGTACTAATCGGGCGTGGTACACGATCATGACCATTCAATAGACTGACTGAATGTGCACTTAAAAATGCACATGTCACTTTGTTTTTTCCTTTATTCATTGCTTTATAATTCCATAATAAACTCCTCAGATATATTTAAGGAACCTGTTTAGAAATTGGTCATTTTTTTAAAGTGCTGTAATTGAACAATGTACTGCCTTTTTGCAATGTTTAAGTTTAGTTGTCTTCTTTTACAGTTGTTACATTACACACATGTATTAACTTTTTATATGGATATGAATACTGATAAAGGTGATCCTTTGGGAGCAACAAACACAATTTAGAGAATAAAGGAGCAGACTCGGTCTTATTGAGTCTGTTCATGAGAAGTAATGAAAGAAGCAACACCTCTCACGCCCCCTAGCACCGGCTTAAGCGGTATTCTACTTCAAAGCTACCTATATTGGGCTCGTTGGTCCCAAAGGACCAGTAAAAATAACATTACTGATTCGTAGCACGGGAAGACATTTTACAGCCGCCACACTGCACTAAACGAAATCCATAATATTACAAATTAATTATTACTGTTCTATTTTGTGGTCCTTACATTATTTTGAGGAGTATAATGCATATGTGAAAATAATACGACTGACCAAATCTTCTGTTAGTGGCCGCTGTGAATCCGGAGATCATGGGTTGGAGCCTCCCTGGCGCCAGTGGTTTACTTTGGTGAGTCCTTAGACATGGCACTTCACGTACCTTCGTCCATCGGACGGAGGACATAAACCAGGCAATGCGGTGTATATCGGAGGCTATCCTCCGAGCACATGCGCATTAAAGAACACCCGGCACATTTTCAATATTAAGGAACGTGCAGTATTCCCGGATTCATATGTGGCTTTCACTCCCCTCCCGCCCCCAACCCCACCCCTCCCCCTCCGCCTCTCCGGTGCAGCTCAAAATTACCACTATCACGTGTTAATTAATTCAGCATTACTTTCGGCATTGGGGAAGTGTTCGCAAGGACACCGGTATTGATCACTTTGTAACTTTGGGGAAGTGTTCGTAAGGATACCGGTATTGATCACGTGGTAACATTGGGGAAGTGTTCGCAAGGACACTGGTATTGATCATTTGGTAACATTGGGGAAGTGTTCGCAAGGACACCGGTATTGATCACTTGGTAACATTAGGGAAGTGTTCGCAAGGACACCGGTATTGACCACGTGGTAAAATTGGGGAAGTGTTCGCAAGGACACCGGTTTTGATCACGTGGTAACATTGGGGAAGTGTTCGCAAGGACACCGGTATTGACCATGTGGTAACATTAGGGAAGTGTTCGCAAGGACACCGGTATTGACCACGTGGTAACATTGGGGAAGTGTTCGCAAGGACACCGGTTTTGATCACGTGGTAACATTGGGGAAGTGTTCGCAAGGACACCGGTATTGACCATGTGGTAACATTGGGGAAGTGTTCGCAAGGACACCGGTATTGATCACGTGGTAACATTGGGGAAGTGTTCGCAAGGACACCGGATACCGGTATTGATCACGTGGTAACATTGGGGAAGTGTTCGCAAGGACACAGGTATTGATCACTTGGTAACAAAGGGGAAGTGTTCGCAAGGACACCGGTATTGACCACGTGGTAACATTGGGGTAGTGTTCGCAAGGACACCGGTATTGATCACGTGGTAACATTGGGGAAGTGTTCGCAAGGACACCGGTATTGACCACGTGGTAACATTGGGGAAGTGTTCGCAAGTACACCGGTATTGATCACGTGTTAACATTGGGGAAGTGTTCGCAAGGACACCGGTATTGAGAACGTGGTAACATTGGGGAAGTGTTCGCAAGGACACCGGTATTGACCACGTGGTAACATTGATGAACTGTTCGCAAGGACACGACACCGGTATTGATCATGTGGTAACATTGGGGAAGTGTTCGCAAGGACACCGGTATTGATCACGTGGTAACATTGGGGAAGTGTTCGCAAGGACACGGTATTGATCACGTGGTAACATTGGGGAAGTGTTCGCAAGGACACCGGTATTGATCACGTGGTAACATTGGGAAAGTGTTCGCAAGGACACCGGTATTGATCACGTGGTAACATTGGGGAAGTGTTCGCAAGGACACCGGTATTGATCACGTGGTAACATTGGGGAAGTGTTCGCAAGGACACCGGTATTGATCACGTGGTAACATTGGGGAAGTGTTCGCAAGGACACCGGTATGGATCACGTGGTAAGCATAATGTGTTAGCCTGAGCTATAATTCCTCGATTTTGCGTGTTCGAATCCCAATGGAAGCTTCACTTGTCAGGTGAAAAAATGTCGATTCTTACGGATGGCGAGAGGTATACAGTACTGGTTCTACTCATGACGAATAGGATAGTCTGCCACTACCACAAAAAAATCGACCGGTATATGTGGCCTAACGTGTGCTAAAATGACGTAAACACCATACAAACAAAGTTCCTCGATTTAACTCGCATTATTGCGCTCAACTAATATTTCCACTCACCATTATCGTAAACGATGATTGGAGGTAGGCCTAATCCTAGATTCATCATTGATGAATTCTGCAGGTCAAGTCCTATATTCAAGGAGAGGAACTCTAAAAGATTTGTCTTTCGTTCCAATCATATTAACTACGTATTGTACTATATATGTTGCAACAATTTTGAATTAAAATATATTTAAATCAACCACGTCAGCAGGAACATGTTCTGTGATGTTTAACTAAGTAGAACGTTACATTATAAAGATGTATCCCCTATTTCAATACATTAAATTATCCTAACATTGATTTATTTTGTAATATATATTAATTAAAATCAAATGGTGAACGATTATATATTGTCTTTATGGTGTTTGTTTTATGTCTACTTGCTACTATACTTGACAACTGAATCATTTTAGTAGCATAGTTACTATTATACTTATTTTCTGTTCAAATTACATGTTATATCTCTACGTTATGTATGTACCTTTAAACAATGGCAAATAAAGGTGAAAAATTGTGAACGAGTTCAACTTGGACATTCTGCCAACTGTTCTATGTACAACCATCGTTGAACGGTGATAATCTATGCAAAGGAATTCAGGCTACACAAGTTGAATGTGTCTGACACCAACGTGCATGTTCAATTAAAACATGTATATTTCTACAAATATTTCATTTTCGTATGTCCTAAAACAATCTGTCTACAGTAAAAGAAAACATGCCCATGTTTAGGGCATATACCGACTATCGATTTCAAATGCACGTGATTATAATACAGTTGCACGTGCTTTTGGTTGTCGGAGGTATCGTATTGGTTTGATTGGTTTAAATAGGTAAATGATTGACAACTGACGTCATGTTTAAAGGGAGCAGAACATTGTGTATCAATTGTTTTTATTATACCTCACATAAGACTCCCATGCTAAATCCCCATAGACAACAATGTGTAATTTCTTATTATCTCACGCGAGGGTGATAGTACAGGGTGATAGTTAATCGCATGGTGATAGTAAAAACATTATCACATGCGCAGCTTTGATGCGCGCTGTTTCGGTGACGTCATCGGCTCAGTATGGTGAAATTGCTATTTTTAACTCATCATAACTTCAAAAGAAGTTGACCGATTTCAATAAACTACCACTCATTTTCTTAGTTAAGTTATTTTCGATCCAACGATATAACATTCATAGCAACTTTTAAAAAAAAAAAGTGTTGTTTTTTTCAAAAAAGAAATCTGGCAAAGTGAAATCGGTACTGAAAATGAATCTTGTTTTTGCCCGAGGGGATTACGGTATAATAAAATAAATATCACATTCATGAGAGGGTGATAGTAAGAATGTTCACCCTGAGGATATTAATTATCCCCCTCGGCTCTTCGCCGAGGGGGATAATCAATATCCTCAGGGTGAACATTCTTACTATCACCCTCTCATGAATGTGATATTTATATACTAACACACTTGCAATCCCGTTGGTTGTCGTTCAACTATTTGCCATAACAAAGCCTATTAACACGTGCGTTAACCGTCGCAAATTAAGCCATGACGTTATACCATCAAACGGTGGCGTCAATTAGGTTTTATTACAATTCATTTTTTTGTGTATGTTTTTTTCTTAAAAAAAGTCTTATCCTGCTGTCGTTATTTGTCAAAGAATATAGTCAGATTTGTTTCATTTATATATATAAGTTCGTGTAGGGAGTCTAGTGTAAGATATTATGTGTGGGTACTGTCGGCGCCCGCTCGGACACCTGGGTTTTCCCCGGTGTAGCACCGATACATATTAAAATTACGCTTGTCGGGACTGTTATACAATTCGATGCTTTACACAATTCAGACTTTTAACATTAAACGTTTAACGGTTTCCATCAAACGCTTAATATTAAAATGTATAACATTTAGCAGTTAATATAAGTTATACAATTTGGCGTAAGTTATAAAATGTAGCGTAAGTTATAACATTTAGCGGTTAATATAAGTTATAACATTTAGCGGGAGTTATAACATTTAGCGGAAGCTTTTTTAACATTTAGCGTAAGTTTTAATGACACCGAGCTTGATATTAGTTTTAACATTTAGAGAGTGTTACACCCGATTCCATCCCACACAAAAACATCGAGGGCGATTTGTATCAGCTGTTTAGCTTGCTTCCTAATCGATGTAAAATAAATACACATTTTATACCTCATTTGCATATTCCACTCTTTGTTTAATATGACGTCATCCGGTCCATAATATAGGTTATTGAATTTGTATGGCTAAATATTACTTGGAACGAGTTGTTTTGGCAAAGGACGACGAGCTTACAAATTCAATAACATTTTTATTGTATACTTTCATATTGTTTTCGATCAATGTTAATTGTATGACTATTACTTTTTATTGTATTTGTGTTATTTTTATAGCTTTTGATGGAATTCCTATCTTGTCATTCAGTTTCATTTTGTGTGGATGATTATTTTGCGCGAAAACGACGACGTCATTAAAAACATCAAGCGATTTTCTAAAGACTGTTTACCATTCGATAACGTTAAAAACAGTTGTTGAATGACCATTTCAATTATTTTATCAATTTCTGCCATAAAAGGTTGAAAAAAAATCACGTATGTTTTTGTTGACACTATAGAAAGGATTCCGTTATTTTATTTGAAAGTAGTTCCTTATTTCTATTTCGCGGCTCTTAGCAAGCACGAGCAAAAGTTCCGGTGCAATATCAATGTGTGCAATATCGTAGAATATTACACCCTTAGCTCAATGCAAACTAAACGGGACAATATGAAAGTATTCAATAAAGTTGCATATTGACCGGGCGCCCGGTCCGATAGCTATAATAACGGACGTGTGAAAAAATCATAAAACGTATTGATTTAATTTGTTGGTAAGATTCGGTATAATGTAACAAATAATGTATGGTGCTTCGGTCCATATGAAGTTTATGGACTCGGTCCATATAACATTCTAGGTCTGACTGCCCAGTCCATAAACTTGCATATGGACCTCAGCACCATACATTATCTGTTTAATATACGACTTTAGTATATCCGAAAGTTAAATGGACACATGACAATATTTACTTGTTTAAAACTAGCGGCGATTTGCAATCATCACTATTAATTATTAGAATATATAGTTCAGGGCAAAGTGTTTTATATATTACTGAGTGTTGATTATATTGCAGAAATAATATAGGATCGTTTGAAAACGGCTGAAGGGCATTGTAGTGTGGACTTCAAAACATTAATAAGTCTTCTTTTTGTAACACTTTATAATAACAAAAACAGATATAATTAATAAATAGCATTCATACGACTTGATATTTCAGAGAAGAAATTTGGAATTTAGGAACACACACAACACATATTGTTATATTAAGGTAAGTTACCATCGATTTAATTATTAGAAAACATCAATAAAATTGTGTATACCTATGCAGGCCACGTTACACACAAAAGTAATAAATAGCCTCCATTCTAACACACAGTGGCAAAGGTCGTGTTCTTAATGGCATAGTAACTCACCTGCGCAGTGTTGCGTGTGCGCAATTTCAACTGCTGTCATGTCTCTACCCAGAGCATCTACATTACACTGTTAACGAATCAGCAAAGTACACGCATCTTGTAAAACGATGCAAAGGAACAAATGAAATTCGCTTGGAGGCACTCTTTTTTCTGATTCAAATTTACATGAAAGGTTAAACTTACAGCGATTATATTTAGTGAATAAACAATTCAATTTGATCATACTTATATTATAATAATAATAATAATAATAATAATAAAGACTTTATTTAACGAGAGAACTCATTTGAAACTAGTCAATCTACCATGAGGCCCTCAACAATACAATATATACAATATTTACAAGTAAAAATGCATTTAAAGTGGTATATTCAGTAAATGGAAATATGTTTAAATAGAACTGCAAGACTTAGTCATTTAGTAATTTATCGGATGGTGAATCCACTGTAAATACAATGTTTTGAATTGATTTACAGATTGGGCATTTTGTATATGGTGGGGAAGAGAGTTCCACACTTTAGAGCCTGAATAAGCAAATGACTTTCTGAATAACTCACTATTGGGTCTGGGGGAATATAGCTGAAGAGTTGATGATGATCTTAGATTCCGCATATGGACATTTGAAGTTAGAGTAAATGCGTCTTTAAGATAAGCAGGGGCCTGATCATTTACTGTTTTAAACATAATGATTGCTTTTTGAAATATAACTCTTTCGGGAAATGTCATCCAACTGAGTTCGGTAAAGTATCGGAAGGAGTATCGAAATCTTTATCTAGGATAAGTCGTGCAGCTCTTTTTTGGAACCTTACAAGTTTATCTTCGAGAGATGTATTACAATTTCCCCATATCACACAACAGTAATCAAGATGGGGTAAGATATAAGAATTGAAAAATAATTTGCGCATAGGTATAGAAAGGTAAATCTTTATGCGAGATAACAGGTATAACAATGAATTACATTTTTTCAGAACTTTATCAATTTGGGTATTCCAAGAGAGGGTATTGTCAATTGTAACACCGAGTATTTTTTCTTCGTAACTACAATTAATAGTTTCATCTTTGAACTGAATAGAAGGGGCATTATGATAAATATGATGTATTTTGTTCTTAGATGAGAGATACATTATTTTTGTTTTTGATGCATTGATAGACATGCGATTAGTATCGCACCAGGCGTTGACGTTGATAAGGTCATTATTGAGTGAATTTGCAGCATCGACAAGAGATGAATTAGAAGTTGAAAGCGTTGTATCGTCTGCAAAAATATCCGTGACTGTGTTTTCCATAGATAATGGGAGGTCATTGATGTAGATTAAAAATAATAAGGGACCTAATACAGATCCTTGGGGTACACCCGATACAATGGGTGAAGATTCTGAAGTTATACCAGAAACCTGAACTTGCTAGTGTCTGTTATTCAGATATGATGAAAACCAGGAAAGTGCAGAACTATCTATTTTGTAAATTTTTAACTTTTGCAGCAATATAGTATGATCAACTAAATCAAACGCCTTTGACAGATCAAGAAATATGGTACCAACAATTTCATTGTTGTCAATGGCTGCAATCCAGTCATCTAAAATTCGTATAAGGGCAGTTTGACACGAGTGATTTGCCCTAAAGCCAGATTGTCGTGAATAAAACAACCTATTTTCTTCAAGATGCCGTCTCAAATGTATACTAACATGACGTTCAAATATTAAAGAAATAACAGGAAGTATTGATATTGGCCTATAATTGGCCTTGTCGTTTTTAGGACCCGTTTTATGCACTGGAATTACTTTTGCTCTTTTGAATAATTGTGGGTAGATAGTAGTGAGTATACTGGTGTTAAATATTATCGTAAGAATGGGGGCGATTACAGTAGCAGACATTTTCAAAAATATGGCACTCATTTCGTCGGAACCGGTAGACTTGGTAGTATCAAGAGATTTAAGTTGACTTTCAACAAAGGACAGAGGTACCAGTGGAATATTAAATTTCGGAGACGTTCGCATTTTGTCGTCGATGAGATTTTCTAGTGGGACATTAGTGTAATTTGTGACGGGCGCGTTATTTGCTTGATACTTTTCAAAAACTGTAGAAAAGTGTGTATTAAATGTATTTGCTGCCAAATACGGATCAATTATAGGATTTCCGTTGTCATCATTTATATAATTGGACTGAACTTGATTTTTAAATCCAGATAACTCATGTAAACTATTCCATAGTTGTTTTGGATTTCGCTTATTTGAATTTATTGTTTCACTGTAATATTTTTGTTTAGCTTGAACAATGATACTTTTAACTTTCTGCCTCCATATCTTGTAATTTACCGAGTCTTTTTTTTTGTGGAAATAATCTCTTCTTTTAATTGCATCAAGAATATCAGTTTTCATCCAATTTGGTTGATTTACTTTTTTAACGCGTTTCTTTCTTTTTGGGGCATGCTCTTTTAGGACTGCATTAAACATTTCAATAAATAAATCCAGGGAATCGTCTGGATTATCATACACGTCAATTATTGACCAGGGTTGTTCGGAAAGATCATTTATGAATCTAGTTTCGTCAAAATGTTTCAGAGATCTAAAACTTATGGTTTTATGCACAGGACCTTTAATATACTTAGTTGAAACTTTTCGAGTTAAACAAATAGGATAATGATCACTTATTGAGTATAACGGAATAGATACTTCAGATATGTTCTGCGGCATATTCGAAAACGCATGGTCTATCAATGTAGATGAACAAGTTGTTACCCTAGTGGGTTTGGTAACCAATTGAGTTAGATTGACAGACTCCATGAGATCAAGCCATGTTTTGGCATTCCTATCTGATTTGAGTATATCGAAATTAAAGTCACCAAGGACAAGACATTCTTTTTCTTCTGAAAATGATTTCTCTAATGCAGCTGTATAATTATTTAGCCACTGTGCATTTGAAGATGGTGGTCTGTATGTATAGCATAGTAGAAAATGTTTAGTATTAGGTTGTTGGATCTCAAGCCATATAGATTCAACTGAACTGTTTTCAAGGTCAAATCTTTGAACACATGGTATATCTTCTCTGACGTAAATAATTAATCCACCGCCATTTGTAATTCTATCTTTTCTAAATAGTTTGAAATGTTCTAATCGAAGTTCATTGTCCGAAAACGTATTGTTCAGAAATGTTTCACATAAGCATATAATATCAATATGTTGTTGTTGTGATATAAGAAGTTTAATCTCATCCAGCTTAGGATAAAGATAATGAATATTGAGGTGAATTATATTGAGCCCCTTCTGTGTAAACCATGTGTCAAAAGTTGGATTTTGATTACAATTAGTAATATCATTAGCATTAAAATTAGCAGTAACAGTATCAGTTTCATTTAATTTAGTAGCATGATGACTTGGACTACATTTGGAATTCAAGAGACTGTCATTAGTATCATTTTTAGCATAATTAACAGAATACTGAGCCTCATGGTTTAAGCAAAAACAGGCATTATTAACACAATGATTTGAACAAGAACAAATGCAATTTATAGAACAGTTATCAGTGTCTTTGTTTTTGTTAAAATCCGTCGAAGTACATTGTTTCACGCCCACTGATGTCCCGGAGCACCCCATGGCTTGCGGTTCTTCATCCAAGGTGGTGTGTAGAACGATGGTTGTGGCTTGTACATCATCTCCGTGTTGTCTTGAGTACTTCTGATAGAACAAATGGTATACTTCAGCATATCACTCCACTGTAAAAAAAACAAAAACATTTCCAACTGGGTTACTGTATAACGTTTGTGCTTACCAGCACGTCCAAAACAGTCTGCCTAAAATTAGAGTACAACTCGTAATGTCCAAAATAAATGCTGTTTTGTTTGTTTTTTACCCACTGTATCTGCAGCTCCGTGCCAATGGTGGTGTCAGATCGCGGTGTTGACGTTCTGATCGCCTTATTGCGATTTTACTATGCCCGTGTTTATATGCCATTATCACGTGATTGCAGATTACTTTAGAAGGGTGGAATGAACGACAACACTGGTAAAGATGGACGTAAAAATGAACGTTTTAGATAGGTTGAATGTAGTCTTGATCATCTTGTACGCTTGATTGTAACAAGCAAGCGTCGCAGATGATCTAGACTATGTCAGATGAGGAAGTATTCAAGAATGACGACAAGCATTAAAGGGACAAGCGGCAATCATGATTTGTTTGTAAAGTAACGGCGTCCCGTTAGTTTTTCTCCATACAATGAATTTGTTCAATCATTAATATTAATCAGAAGAATTGTATAAAGCCACTTGTTTTTGCATATTACTATAACTGTTGGTTATATTTCACCAATACTATATTCCAATCTTTGATATAATAACGAATAAAAGTTGAAAACCCAAAATTGTATTTAAAATATATGCAAGCAGTTTTAAAGACAAAATGATACTGAATTAATAAATTGAGAGGCTAATGTTAATGCTTGATAACAACTTCGAGATTGGCAGGTATCCCTTTAACGGCAATATTGACGCACTGAAACTCCATGTATCCCTTTAACGGCAATCTTGACGCACTGAAACTCCATGTATCTCTTTAACGGCAATCTTGACGCACTGAAACTCCAGGTATCCCTTTAACGGCAATCTTGACGCACTGAAAATCCATGTATCCCTTTAACGGCAATCTTGACGCACTGAAACTCCAGGTATCCCTTTAACGGCAATCTTGACGCACTGAAACTTCATGTATCCCTTTAACGGCAATCTTGACGCACTGAAACTCCAGGTATCCCTTTAACGGCAATCTTGACGCACTGAAACTTCATGTATCTCTTTAACGGCAATCTTGACGCACTGAAACTTCATGTATCCCTTTAACGGCAATCTTGACGCACTGAAACTCCAGGTATCCCTTTAACGGCAATCTTGATGCACTGAAACTTCATGTATCTCTTTAACGGCAATCTTGACGCACTGAAACTTCATAGATCCCTTTAACGGCAATCTTGACGCACTGAAACTTCATGTATCTCTTTAACGGCAATCTTGACGCACTGAAACTTCATGTATCCCTTTAACGGCAATCTTGACGCACTGAAACTTCATGTATCTCTTAAACGGCAATCTTGACGCACTGAAACTCCATGTATCCCTTTAACGGCAATCTTGACGAACTGAAACTCCAGGTATCCCTTTAACGGCAATCTTGACGCACTGAAACTCCAGGTATCCCTTTAACGGCAATCTTGATGCACTGAAACTTCATGTATCTCTTTAACGGCAATCTTGACGCACTGAAACTCCAGGTATCCCTTTAACGGCAATCTTGATGCAACGAAACTTCATGTATCTCTTTAACGGCAATCTTGACGCACTGAAACTTCATGGATCCCTTTAACGGCAATCTTGACGCACTGAAACTTCATGTATCTCTTTAACGGCAATCTTGACGCACTGAAACTTCATGTATCCCTTTAACGGCAATCTTGACGCACTGAAACTTCATGTATCTCTTTAACGGCAATCTTGACGCACTGAAACTCCAGGTATCCCTTTAACGGCAATCTTGACGCACTGAAACTTCATGTATCTCTTTAACGGCAATCTTGACGCACTGAAACTTCATGTATCCCTTTAACGGCCATCTTGACGCACTGAAACTCCAGGTATCCCTTTAACGGCAATCTTGACGCACTGAAACTCCATGTATCCCTTTAACGGCAATCTTGACGCACTGAAACTTCATGTATCTCTTTAACGGCAATCTTGACGCACTGAAACTCCATGTATCCCTTTAACGGCAATCTTGACGCACTGAAACTCCAGGTATCCCTTTAACGGCAATCTTGACGCACTGAAACTCCAGCTATCCCTTTAACGGCAATCTTGACGCACTGAAACTCCATGTATCTCTTTAACGGCACTCATGACGCACTGAAACTCCAGGTATCCCTTTAACGGCAATCATGACGCACTGAAACTAGCTTCTCCATTTATGTATCCATTATCATTTTGATTTTAAACATGCTTGCATGTAATTAAATAAAAGTTTCAGTTTTCATATTTTCGTCTAATTCTGCCATAGGTTTAAATACATTATTGGTGCAATATAATCAACAGTTAATACAGTGCAACGATTAGTTGCTGTATACTCTTATTACAAATAATATTAATGATTGAAAAAAATGTAAACCGTACGCCAAATCAAGATTGTCGTGTATCCCTGTTTAACGGTTGCCTACCTCCTCGTGTTATAACGAGTTGCAAACCTCACAGATAACACGGGTCCGTTTGTTTCTTGGCCATAACAAATGTTGATTATTATGAATTATATGAATATAATGTTTTATTTTCTTGGTAAATATGATTGCAATAAAACACGAATACTGGATATGCCGTGTGCAGGTATTTATCAACTGTTAAAAAGGAAAATATATACATTTACTTTTGATAAAGAAAACGGTATAATAACAATATACTCCTCAACATAATTTAAGGACCGTGTTTAGATTTTGATCATTTTTTAAAGTGCAGTTTACTGTCTTTTTGCAATTTTAAAGTTTACTTGCATTCTTTTACAATTGTTACTTACAAACATATAATATTTTTTTATATGAATATGAAATTCATACTAGAAGTCTATCAAAGACTAAGTAATTATTACTGTTTTATTTTGTGGTCCTTACATTATTTTGAGGAGTATAGATTAACCAACGATAAATATATATAGTGAGTCAATCAGATGTGCACGAGAATTCAGAACTCTTCGAGTGTACTAAACATCTTTTTGTGAGGTTCAGTTTGACTATAGTAAACAGTGTAGTACCCCTAATAGCAGCGCACGGGCAAAATACCAACGGGCAGCTCTTATAAAATGTAAAAATCAAAGTGCTACAAGCACTGATGGACTATGGGCTTTGGACATTGAACAGTTCTGTTGAGTGTACATGGTATAAGTGTATTTATGAACATAAGTTCTGTGTTTTGTGTCGAATTTGGTTCTGTGTTGACAAAACTTGCGGAAAGCGTATTCTTGAGTTCGAAGGGATCAGATTGTAATTATTAAATTCCGACACTTGCACCGGATAGAAATATGGGCCGTATGAGTTATCCTTTAAGGAAATATACATCTAATTTTATTATTGTTTACATTTTTTTTTTATTGTGGTATGTATTCCATCATTTACTAATTCGGAGCAACATTATTCATATCTGTACAAAGTCGGATTCGAAAAAAGTCTTCTCCACTCGATTAATAGTGATCTCGGGTCATTAAATCAACGCGTGATCAGTTCAATCTATTGCTTCTGAAATGCCGCTTCTACAGCGTAGTAATACAATTTGTAAATTCTCCAATTATAACATTTTGACGAAGACTTTCTTTAAGATTGCCTCCATTAGAGGACGGATGTTCCATTTTCCCGCTGATATCGCAAATGTGTACCTCTATTATTTTTTGCTGAAAAATAACTACTTTTGCTCGGAAGCATTGGTCCTTTCGACATTAATATGCAAATGAGCTACTTTATCCCAGGTTTGCAAAGGTGGATGTACGGGATACAAACGGGGTTTATAATATATTTCGAGATAAAATATATCATCTTGTTTCTTGTCTTAGTTGAAAAAAAGTATAGGCCCAAACATCACATTCTTCAATTTTCTTTTCATTTCCCACAGCTTATTTACGATTTAGATGGTATTCGTCTGATCCGGAGAACTATTTCTTCTCTACACAAGGCCAGGGGCTCTATGAATATGCATACAGTGAGTGGGATGTGTTTACCGCTTTTATGCGAATGAACATCCAATCAAAAATGACAGCTGACTGTTAGCGTAGTGATACATTACGTCAATGAGACCTGTTGCGGCTTCTGGCGTGCTCGAATTTTGTCGCCTGCTAAGGACTAGGGATTGAAAAGCCCCTAGTCCAAAAACGAGTTTTTATTTTATTGTGGGTGGGGTGGGTGGGGTGGGGGCGTGGGCACAACATTAGCAGTAATATTTCACATTCGACAAGAGTGTGTGATGCGAGATATACTGAATACTATATGGTGTGATCATCCCAATATTAGCAGTAATATTCCACTATCTTTCACATTCAGTTAGATAATAATGTGTGATGTGAGATATACTCAATACTGTTGTGTGATTATCACAGTCGTGAGAGTGGTAAATTGTGATTACGGTCTATGATCTTTTATATTCTAAAACCACTGAGACAGTTAATATGTACATTAAAATTAATATCATCGTGTATGAATAATATATGTTATGCTATTACCTATCATAATTGTGTATGTTTATTGTACATATATTATGTAAATCTCCTAATCTGGGAAAAATAAAGAAATATATTAACTCTCTATAATGCACATGAAATATATATACACATAACAGTGTCACAGTGAATTTAACGACGACATATTATTTACGTAATGATTTTGAAATAAATAAAATGACACTTTGTAAATCAAAGTTAATATCGAAATAAATGCGTTAAGACAGAATCCATCAATTAAAAAAAACAATCTCAGCAACAGTCTTGATCATAAATTTTAATTTGCATTTATAAATCTTTTTGGTTAAGAGCATTCTCGCCACAGTATCACAACCGTACGCCTGGGTGTACAGAGTATCACAACCGTACGCCTGGGTTTACAGAGTATCACAACCGTACGCCTCGGTGTACAGAGTATCACAACCGTACGCCTGGGTGTACAGAGTATCACAACCGTACGCCTGGGTGTACAGAGTATCACAACCGTACGCCTCGGTGTACAGAGTATCACAACCGTACGCCTGGGTGTACAGAGTATCACAACCGTACGCCTGGGTGTACAGAGTATCACAACCGTACGCCTGGGTTTACAGAGTATCATAACCGGACGCCTCGGTGTACAGAGTATCACAACCATACTCCTGGGAGTACAGAGTATCACAACCGTACGCCTGGGTGTACAGAGTATCATAACCGGACGCCTCGGTGTACAGAGTATCACAACATACGCCTGGGAGTACAGAGTATCACAACCGTACGCCTGGGTGTACAGAGTATCACAACCGTACGCCTGGGTGTACAGAGTATCACAACCATACGCCTGGGTGTGCAGAGTATCACAACCATACGCCTGGGTGTGCAGAGTATCACAACCGTACGCCTGGGTGTACAGAGTATCACAACCATACGCCTGTGTGTGCAGAGTATCACAACCGTACGCCTGGGTGTAGGTTTTTAACTCCGAGATGTGAGGGTGATCAATATATGAACACATTTGAAATGAACCAATGTGGTATAAGTGAACATAATGCAAGGTTTAACACTCATTACGTGCATTATTTTTAAACACAGATTAACAGTAAATACACATTGAGCATTCACAGAAAACAGAACCGTTGGAATAGCATAGTATAGAATACTATGTTGTACCATAGACGCAATGACAGTTAAAATATAAAAACGGTAATCTTGGAAACATTATTAAATGCGCATAACGCCGAAAAAAGCTAATCAGTTCTTATATTTACATTATTTTGCCGTCGTTACAGTACCAGCAATAATACACGTGCCTTAGAAGAATGATAAAAAACATTTCAAGGCAGACTGATACCGTCAGTGTATATTCAGACAATGGAACAACCAGTTTCTACTTAGATGCATTGTATGAGTTCGCAGTAGCTACGTCTCCTTGAAAAATGGAGCTTATTCGCATGTTAACCGCTATTTTTTATAACAGGACGAGTCAAGCGCATGTAAATATATATAAAGAGATGCCACTTAGCTTACATAAATAACCCGGACCTCTCTCTCTCTCTCTCTCTCTCTCTCTCTCTCTCTCTCTCTCTCTCTCTTTGTGACACGCTGGCGTTATTTGTTAGTATATTATTATTGTACAGGGTCTATAAACTGTACATTCGCCATAGTTGATCCCATCTATTCACTCTACATTCTCCTGTGTTGATCCTATCTATTCACGTTACAGTCTCTTGTGTTGAGAACATATATTCACTGTACATTTTCCTTTGTTTAGAACATCTATTCACTCTACATTCTCCTGTGTTGAGAACATATATTCACTCTGCATTCTCCTGTGTTGAGAACATCTATTCAGTCTACATTTTCCTGTGTTGAGAACATATATTCACTGTTCATTCTCCTGTGTTGAGAACATCTATTCACTGTACATTCTACTGTGTTGAGAACATCTATTCACTCTACATTCTCCTGTGTTGAGAACATCTATTCACTGTACATTCTCATGTGTTGAGAACATCTATTCACTGTACATTCTCCTGTGTTGAGAACATCTGTTCACTCTACATTCTCCTGTGTTGAGAACATCTATTCACTGTACATTCTCATGTGTTGAGAACATCTATTCACTCTACGTTCTCCTGTGTTGAGAATATCTATTCACTGTACATTCTCCTGTGTTGAGAACATCTATTCACTCTACATTCCCCTGTGTTGAAAACATCTATTCACTCTACATTCTCCTATGTTATGAACATCTATTCACTGTACATTCTCCTGTGTTGAGAACATCTATTCACTGTACATTCTCCTGTGTTGAGAACATCTATTAACTCTACATTCCCCTGTGTTGAGAACATCTATTCACTCTACATTCTCCTGTGTTGAGAACATATATTCACTCTACATTCTCCTATGTTGAGAACATCTATTCACTGTACATTCTCCTGTGTTGAGAACATCTATTCACTGTACATTTTCCTGTGTTGAGAACATCTATTCACTGTACATTCTCCTGTGTTGAGAACATCTATTCACTCTACATTATCCTGTGTTGAGAACATCTATTCACTGTACATTTTCCTGTGTTGAGAACATCTATTCACTGTACATTCTCCTGTGTTGAGAACATCTATTCACTGTACATTCTCCTGTGTTGAGAACATCTATTCACTGTAAATTCTCCTGTATTGAGAACATCTATTCACTCTACATTCTCCTGTGTTAAGAACATCTATTCATGGCATAATGTTCATAGTGGAGTTTCCTCTTTCGCTGGGCATTTCCGAACGTTGAGCCTCTCTATTCACGGTACAATCTGTTTCATTGAACCTATCTATTCACGGTATATTCTCTTTAGTGAGCCTTTATTCATGGTACAATCTCCATAGTTGATCCTATCTATTCACGGTACATTCTTTTTAACTGAACATCTAACTATGATACATTCCTTTTATTTAACCATCTCTAATTACGGTACATTCTCTTTTGTTTAGATTTTCTACTCAGGATATTTTATTTCTCATAGTTCAGCATCTATCAAGTATTCACGATTTATTCTTCATTGTTCAACCACCAAATTTACATTATATTCGTCATCGTGTGATCTCCTCCTGTTTAGATTATATTCGTCATAGTGTAATCTCCTCCTGTTTAGATTATATTCGTCAAAATGTAATCTCCTCCAGTCTAGATTATATCCGTCATAGTGTAATCTCCTCCTGTCTAGATTATATTCGTCATAGTGTAATCTCCTCCTGTCTAGATTATATCCGTCATAGTGTAATCTCCTTTTGTCTAGATTATATTCGTCATAGTTTAATCTCCTCCTGTCTAGATTATATCCGTCATAGTGTAATCTCCTCCTGTCTAGATTATATTCGTCATAGTGTAATCTCCTCCTGTCTAGATTATATCCGTCATTGTGTAATCTCCTCCTGTCTAGATTATATTTGTCATAGTGTAATCTCCTCCTGTCTAGATTATATTCGTCATAGTTTAATCTCCTCCTGTCTAGATTATATTCGTCATAGTTTAATCTACTCCTGTCTAGATTATATTCGTCATAGATTAATCTCCTCCTGTCTAGAGTATATTCGTCATAGTTTAATCTCCTCCGGTCTAGATTATATTCGTCATAGTGTAATCTCCTCCTGTCTAGATTATATTCGTCATAGTGTAATCTACTCCTGTCTAGATTATATTCGTCATAGTTTAATCTCCTCCTGTCTAGATTATATTCGTCATAGTGTAATCTCCTCCTGTCTAAATTATATTCGTCATAGTTTAATCTCCTCCGGTCTAGATTATATTCGTCATAGTGTAATCTCCTCCTGTCTAGATTATATTCGTCATAGTGTAATCTACTCCTGTCTAGATTATATTCGTCATAGTTTAATCTCCTCCTGTCTAGATTATAATCATCATAGTTCAATCTCCTCCTATCTAGATTATATTCGTCATAGTGTAATCTCCTCCTGTCTAGATTATATTCGTCATAGAGTAATCTCCTCCTGTCTAGATTATATTCGTCATAGAATAATCTCCTCCTATCTAGATTATATTCGTCATAGTGTAATCTCCTACTGTCTAGAATATATTCGTCATAGTGTAATCTCCTTCCGTCTAGATTATATTCGTCATAGTTTAATCATCTCCTGTCTAGATTATATCCGTCATAGTGTAATCTCCTCCTGTCTAGATTATATTCGTCATAGTTTAATCTCCTCCTGTCTAGATTATATTCGTCAAGTGTAATCTCCTCCTGTCTAGATTATATCCGTCATAGTGTAATCTCCTCCTGTCTAGATTATATTCGTCATAGTTTAATCTCCTCCTGTCAAGATTATATTCGTCATAGTTTAATCTCCTCCTGTCTAGATTATATTCGTCATAGTGTAATCTCCTCCTGTCTAGATTATATTCGTCATAGTGTAATCTCCTCCTGTCTAGATTATATTCGTCATAGTGTAATCTCCTCCTGTCTAGATTATATTCGTCATAGTGTAATCTCCTCCTGTCTAGATTATATTCGTCATAGTGTAATCTCCTACTGTCTATATTATATTCGTCATAGTTTAATCATCTCCTGTCTAGATTATATCCGTCATAGTGTGATCTCCTCCTGTCTAGATTATATTCGTCATAGTGTAATCTCCTCCTGTCTAGATTATATTCGTCATAGTGTAATCTCCTCCTGTCTAGATAATATCCGTCATAGTGTAATCTCCTCCTGTCTAGATAATATCCGTCATAGTGTAATCTCCTCCTGTCTAGATTATATTCGTCATTGTGTAATCTCCTCCTGTCTAGATTATATTCGTCATAGTGTAATCTCCTCCTGTCTAGATAATATCCGTCATAGTGTAATCTCCTCCTGTCTAGATTATATTCGTCATTGTGTAATCAACTCCTGCCTAGATTATATCCGTCATAGTTTAATCTCCTCCTGTCTAGATTATAATCGTCATAGTGTAATCTCCTCCTGTCTAGATTATATTCGTCATAGTGTAATCTCCTCCTGTCTAGATTACATTCGTCATAGTGTAATCTCCTCCTGTCTAGAATATATTCGTCATAGTTTAATCTCCTCCTGTCTAGATTATATTCGTCATAGTTTAATCACCTCCTGTCTAGATTATATTCGTCATAGTGTAATCTCCTCCTGTCTAGATTATATTCGTCATAGTGTAATCTCCTCATGTTTAGATTATATTTGTCATAGTGTAATTTCCTCCTGTCTAGAATATATTTGTCATAGTGTAATCTCTTCCAGTCTAGATTATATCCGTCATAGTGTAATCTCTTCATGTTTAGATTATATTCGTCATAGTTTAATCTCCTCATGTTTAGATTATATTCGTCAAAGTGTAATCTCCTCCTGTCTAGATTATATCCGTCATAGTGTAATCTCCTTCTGTCTAGATTATATTCGTCATAGTGTAATCTCCTCCTGTCTAGATTATATTCGTCATAGTTTAATCTCCTCCTGTCTACATTATATCCATCATAGTGTAATCTCCTTCTGTCTAGATTATATTCGTCATAGTGTAATCTCCTCCTGTCTAGATTATATTCGTCATAGTGTAATCTCCTTCTGTCTAAATTATATCCGTCATAGTGTAATCTCCTTCTGTCTAGATTATATTCGTCATAGTTTAATCTCCTTCTGTCTAGATTATATTCGTCATAGTTTAATCTACTCCTGTCTAGATTATATTCGTCATAGTGTAATCTCCTCCTGTCTAGATTATAATCGTCATAGTTTAATCTCCTCCTGTCTAGAGTATATCCGTCATAGTGTAATCTCCTTCTGTCTAGATTATATTCGTAATAGTTTAATCTCCTTCTGTCTAGATTATATTCGTCATAGTTTAATCTCCTCCTGTCTAGATTATGTCCGTCATAGTGTAATCTCCTCCTGTCTAGAGTATATTCGTCATAGTTTAATCATCTCCTCCTGTCTAGATTATATTCGTCATAGTGTAATCTCCTCCTGTTTAGATTATATTCGTCATAGAGTAATTGTTAAGATTATATTCGTCATAGTTTAATCTCCTCCTGTCTAGATTATATTCGTCATAGTGTAATCTCCTCCTGTCTAGATTATATTCGTCATAGTTTAATCTCCTCCTGTCTAGAGTATATCCGTCATAGTGTAATCTCCTCCTGTCTAGATTATATCCGTCATAGTGTAATCTCCTTCCGTCTAGATTATATCCGTCATAGTGTGATCTCCTCCTGTCTAGATTATATCCGTCATAGTGTAATCTCCTTCTGTTTAGATTATATTCGTCATAGTGTAATCTCCTCCTGTCTAGATTATATCCGTCATAGTGTAATCTCCTTCTGTCTAGATTATATTCGTCATAGTGTAATCTCCTCCTGTCTAGATTATATTCGTCATAGTTTAATCTCCTCCTGTCTAGAGTATATCCGTCATAGTGTAATCTCTTCCTGTCTAGATTATATCCGTCATAGTGTAATCTCCTTCCGTCTAGATTATATCCGTCATAGTGTGATCTCCTCCTGTCTAGATTATATCCGTCATAGTGTAATCTCCTTCTGTCTAGATTATATTCGTCATAGTGTAATCTCCTCCTGTCTAGATTATATTCGTCATAGTTTAATCTCCTCCTGTCTACATTATATCCATCATAGTGTAATCTCCTTCTGTCTAGATTATATTCGTCATAGTGTAATCTCCTCCTGTCTAGATTATATTCGTCATAGTGAAATCTCCTTCTGTCTAAATTATATCCGTCATAGTGTAATCTCCTTCTGTCTAGATTATATTCGTCATAGTTTAATCTCCTTCTGTCTAGATTATATTCGTCATAGTTTAATCTACTCCTGTCTAGATTATATTCGTCATAGTGTAATCTCCTCCTGTCTAGATTATAATCGTCATAGTTTAATCTCCTCCTGTCTAGAGTATATCCGTCATAGTGTAATCTCCTTCTGTCTAGATTATATTCGTCATAGTGTAATCTCCTCCTGTCTAGATTATATTCGTAATAGTGAAATCTCCTTCTGTCTAAATTATATCCGTCATAGTGTAATCTCCTTCTGTCTAGATTATATTCGTCATAGTTTAATCTCCTTCTGTCTAGATTATATTCGTCATAGTTTAATCTACTCCTGTCTAGATTATATTCGTCATAGTGTAATCTCCTCCTGTCTAGATTATAATCGTCATAGTTTAATCTCCTCCTGTCTAGAGTATATCCGTCATAGTGTAATCTCCTTCTGTCTAGATTATATTCGTCATAGTGTAATCTCCTCCTGTCTAGATTATATCCGTCATAGTGTAATCTCCTTCTGTCTAGATTATATTCGTCATAGTGTAATCTCCTCCTGTCTAGATTATTTTCGTCATAGTGTAATCTCCTTCTGTCTACATTATATCCGTCATAGTGTAATCTCCTTCTGTCTAGATTATATTCGTCATAGTGTAATCTCCTCCTGTCTAGATTATATTCGTCATAGTGTAATCTCCTTCTGTCTACATTATATCCGTCATAGTGTAATCTCCTTCTGTCTAGATTATGTCCGTCATAGTGTAATCACCTCCTGTCTAGATTATATTCGTCATAGTGTAATCTCCTCCTGTCTAGATTATATTCGTAATAGTTTAATCTCCTGCTGTCTAGATTATATTCGTCATAGTTTAATCTCCTCCTGTCTAGATAATGTCCGTCATAGTGTAATCTCCTCTTGTCTAGAGTATATTCGTCATAGTTTAATCATCTCCTCCTGTCTAGATTATATTCGTCATAGTGTAATCTCCTCCTGTTTAGATTATATTCGTCATAGAGTAATTGTTAAGATTATATTCGTCATAGTTTAATCTCCTCCTGTTTAGAGTATATCCGTCATAGTGTAATCTCCTCCTGTCTAGATTATATCCGTCATAGTGTAATCTCCTTCCGTCTAGATTATATCCGTCATAGTGTGATCTCCTCCTGTCTAGATTATATCCGTCATAGTGTAATCTCCTTCTGTCTAGATTATATTCGTCATAGTGTAATCTCCTCCTGTCTAGAATTTATCCGTCATAGTGTAATCTCCTTCTGTCTAGATTATATTCGTCATAGTGTAATCTCCTCCTGTCTAGATTATATTCGTCATAGTTTAATCTCCTCCTGTTTAGAGTATATCCGTCATAGTGTAATCTCCTCCTGTCTAGATTATATCCGTCATAGTGTAATCTCCTTCCGTCTAGATTATATCCGTCATAGTGTGATCTCCTCCTGTCTAGATTATATCCGTCATAGTGTAATCTCCTTCTGTCTAGATTATATTCGTCATAGTGTAATCTCCTCCTGTCTAGATTATATTCGTCATAGTTTAATCTCCTCCTGTCTACATTATATCCGTCATAGTGTAATCTCCTTCTGTCTAGATTATATTCGTCATAGTGTAATCTCCTCCTGTCTATATTATATTCGTCATAGTGTAATCTCCTTCTGTCTAAATTATATCCGTCATAGTGTAATCTCCTTCTGTCTAGATTATATTCGTCATAGTTTAATCTCCTTCTGTCTAGATTATATTCGTCATAGTTTAATCTACTCCTGTCTAGATTATATTCGTCATAGTGTAATCTCCTCCTGTCTAGATTATAATCGTCATAGTTTAATCTCCTCCTGTCTAGAGTATATCCGTCATAGTGTAATCTCCTTCTGTCTAGATTATATTCGTCATAGTGTAATCTCCTCCTGTCTAGATTATATTCGTCATAGTGAAATCTCCTTCTGTCTAAATTATATCCGTCATAGTGTAATCTCCTTCTGTCTAGATTATATTCGTCATAGTTTAATCTCCTTCTGTCTAGATTATATTCGTCATAGTTTAATCTACTCCTGTCTAGATTATATTCGTCATAGTGTAATCTCCTCCTGTCTAGATTATAATCGTCATAGTTTAATCTCCTCCTGTCTAGAGTATATCCGTCATAGTGTAATCTCCTTCTGTCTAGATTATATTCGTCATAGTGTAATCTCCTCCTATCTAGATTATATCCGTCATAGTGTAATCTCCTCCTGTCTAGATTATATCCGTCATAGTGTGATCTCCTCCTGTCTAGATTATATCGGTCATAGTGTGATCTCCTTCTGTCTAGATTATATTCGTTATAGTGTAATCTCCTCCTGTCTAGATTATATTCGTCATAGTGTAATCTCCTTCTGTCTAGATAATATCCGTCATAGTGTAATCTCCTCCTGTCTAGATTATATTCGTCATAGTTCAATCTCCTCCTGTCTAGATTATAATCGTCATAGTGTAATCTCCTCCTGTCTAGGTTATATTCGTCATAGTGTTATATCCTCCTGTCTAGATAATATCCGTCATAGTGTAATCTCCTCCTGTCTGGATTATGTCCGTCATAGTGTAATCTCCTTCTGTCTAGATTATATTCGTCATAGTTTAATCTCCTCCTGTCTAGATTATATTCGTCATAGTGTAATCTCCTTCTGTCTAGATTATATTTGTCATAGTGTGATCTCCTTCTGTCTAGATTATATTTGTCATAGTGTAATCTCCTCCTGTCTAGATTATATTTGTCATAGTGTGATCTCCTCCTGTCTAGATTATATTCGTCATAGTTTAATCTCCTCATGTTTAGATTATATTCGTCATAGTTTAATCAACTCCTGTCTAGATTATATTCGTCATAGTTTAATCTCCTCCTGTCTAGATTATATTCGTCATAGTTTAAACTCCTCATGTTTAGATTATATTCGTCATAGTTTAATCACCTCCTGTCTAGATTATATTCGTCAAAGTGTAATCTCCTCCTGTCTAGATTATATTCGTCATAGTGTAATCTCCTCCTGTCTAGATTATATTCGTCATAGTTTAATCTCCTCCTGTCTAGATTATATTCGTCATAGTGTAATCTCCTTCTGTCTAGATTATATTTGTCATAGTTTAATCTCCTCCTGTCTAGATTATAATCATCATAGTTTAATCTCCTCCTGTCTAGATTATATTCGTCATAGTAAAATCTCCTCCTGTCTAGATTATATTCGTCATAGTTTAATCTCCTTCTGTCTAGATTAAAATCGTCATAGTTTAATCTCCTCCTGTCTAGATTATATTCGTCATAGTGAAATCTCCTCCTGTCTAGATTACATTCGTCATAGTGTAATCTCCTCCTGTCTAGATTATATTCGTCAAAGTGTAATCTCCTCCTGTCTAGATTATATTCGTCATAGTTTAATCTCCTCCTGTCTAGATTATATTCGTCATAGTGTAATCTCCTCCTGTCTAGATTATATTCGTCATAGTGTAATCTCCTCCTGTCTAGATTATATTCGTCATAGTGTAATCTCCTTCTGTCTAGATTATATTCGTCATAGTTTAATCTCCTCCTGTCTAGATTATATTCGTCATAGTGTAATCTCCTTCTGTCTAGATTATATTTGTCATAGTGTGATCTCCTCCTGTCTAGATTATATTCGCCATAGTGTAATCTCCTTCTGTCTAGATTATATTTGTGTCACAGGATGACCTTAGTGGTTGGGCTAACTCAGGAAAGAATCAATGACGGTGAATGCATTTACATAAGTTTAATGCAACTTTTAAAATATGTTTAATATATATACAATTATCTAAAAAAACAAGCGAATACACAAATGAACTATGAAAAGAATGTTCTCCTGAACGTTTAAGACGTTCTTAGTATTGTTATAAATACTGAATGTCTAAGACACTGAAGTGTTGTTAAAGCTATAACAATGTTGATCTAGCGCGATAACTGTGATGCGCGAGAGCTCATGAAGATGATGATGCGCGAATTCAATGGATGATTGTCATCAAATGCCTTCTGTAAGGGTTGATGACGCGATGCAATGACAGTTAATCTCCACTGAGATTGTGAATGATATTCCTCCAGTGAGGACTGGTAACGGGCCCACCTTGTGTCCCGGGGGTTATCGTTAGTAAAAGCTGGCTGCGCAGGTACGGGGACCGTCTCCACCGCTTGTAACGTTATTCGTGGAAGCTTAGCTCCACTCCTGGATATCCAAACCTAGATGGCTTACTCCAACCCTGGATGGCTTATATCCTGGATGGCTTAGGCTGTAATTATACATACGTTTTAGCTGTCGGTTTACAAACATAACAATCTTGCATAATTATCATTACCCAAACAAATCATTATTCAATCAATATATGTAAGCTGTACTAATGATGAGTAGCAATGTATACATATTCTACAACGCCATGTATACGCTATGTACGTCGCTGTTAATCAATGCCCCTAATACATGTAATATAAACATGATCAAATAACTCATATATTACAATCACTGAGTTATACGCCAACGTTAACTAATGCACCTATTATCCACTGTTATCAAATTAATATTGTTTTACAATTAATGATCAATTACAATAATTACATCTAATAAAGTAACTTCAAACTCATATGCTAGTCTAAAGTTATGTTTGAGAAACATCAATGCTAACCGGATGTCGTAACCGCCAAACAAGATGGCGCCGCCCACTGAATACAAATATACGATAAAAGTTTAATAAAACTACTAACCACATGTTGCCTGTGAAATTTGCCGTCCAATCTCTGTTCCAACAAAGTACTTTCGATGATCCCGGCGAAAGCTAGAAGACAATGGGTTTTATAGCAAACATTACGCCCAAATCATTATTTGCCCCGTTCAGTCCGTGACAAACGTGGCTAAATCTACAGTATTGAATCTACACGCGAGGCCCTTATACAATTTTGCCGTTTAAGGAAAATATACCTATACGTTTACATGCATTAGCACAAAACTAAACTTATGACACGGCCTCTCTGGCGGCCACTTAAAATGTGCACGCTTTTACGTGTTACATGAATAGATCATGAATATTGTGAAATTGTTTCACCTCGAACAATAGATTTTGGGTGTAACCGATACAAGAGCTATATACGACCAGTACGCTCTACCCGTGACATTTTGTGACAACATCTCCCCACTTAAAGAAAGTGCTACACTTTTAAAATTCAACAAAATGATAATTAATATTTACACGTTAAGAAACTATTAATTCTTCTGAGCAAACGAGCGACAAAACGTACAAGCTGATCGCTCAATCGCTTGAGTATGTTAACTATTACCACTGCAGTTATAACCTAATATAATATGTAATTACAATTTCAACACTATTCTACAATTGTACACTACCCTGTCGTAACATATACTACTATTGTACAATACACTGCAATACACTATTGTATTAAACCGGTCATTATGTGCGGCGACTTAAATAGTCTGCCCCAATATTGTCCTTTCCTCGGATCGCTTTAATTTTCATCCGGTAAGGCTGCAGAGTCAGTGCCCACCTCATTAACCTACTGTTAGCTACCTTTGCTTTATTCATATAAGCTAACGGTTGGTGGTCAGTCTCCAAGACAAATTCCTTACCAAAAACATATCGGTGGAATTTACTGACACCCCACACTACTGCAAGACACTCCCTTTCGATAACAGAGTAGTTACATTCCCGGGGTAATAGTTTCCGACTTGCGTAAGCCACGGGGAGACTACACCCATCTTGCTCTTGCAGTAGGACTGCACCCACCCCGATATCGGAGGCATCCGTTCTGAGGATAAACTCCTGGTCAAGTTCAGGTAATTTTAGTATTGGGGTTTTGACCAAACTCCCCTTTAAAGAGACAAAAGCTCGCTCCTGGCTTTCCCCCCAAGTTATCCTATTGGGTTGACCTTTCTTTGTCAGGTCTGACAAAGGTGCAGCTATAGCCGAAAAGTTTGGAATAAACTTCCTGTAAAAACCCGCCAACCCTAAAAATGACCTAACTTGTTTCTTTGTCTCGGGTCTTGGTGCTTCCTGAATTGCCTTAACCTTGTCGGGGTTGGGTTTCAATTTCTGGTCCCTCCCGACAACATGACCCAGACACTCTATATCTGCGTAACCCATGTGACACTTGCTAGGTTTTGCAGTCAGTTTAAACCGGCGTAGCCGTTCCAACAGATTACGTAGAGCCTTAATATGGTCTTCAAATGTTGTTGTAAACACCAGGATGTCATCTACAAAACTGTCTGTGTTGGACAAATCCTTCAGGACTTTCCTCATTAACCTACAGAATGTTGCTGGGGCGTTTACGAGACCAAAGGGCATGACCTTGAACTTAAAAAGTCCTTGCGAAGTTTCGAAGGAGGTCATCTCTTTAGCTCGGTCTGAAAGTGGGACTTGCCAATAACCTTTACTGAGGTCTAACTTGGAGAAATACGAATATCCCGCAAGTTTAGAGAATACCTCCTCAATATTAGGCATTGGCTCTGCATCAAAGATGGTACGTTTATTGAGCTGCCTAAAATCGATGCAGAATCGAATTGACCCATCTTTCTTCTTAATAAGTACGACTGGGGATGAAAATGGGGCGTTTGAAGGTTCGATGACACCCAATTTCAACATATCTTTCACCTCCTCATCAACAATTGATCGGGAGTGAAATGGAATGGGATACCCCTTAATTCTTATTGGTTCCCCTGATGTGAGTACAATATCATGTTGCACTCCATCTGTCTGCCCCGGGTTTTCGGACAAGACATCACTGAACTCAGAGAGTAAACTACCCATCTCTCTTTGCTGCTCTACACTAAGCATGCCCGATATGTCTACATCGGCTGCTGTCTCCCTACCTACACTAGTGGGAAAATACATGGGACTAGTGTCCTCACTACTGTCTTCCTCACTATCCTCAATAACTGCAACATTAACTACGGTTAACACCCCTTGTTGCCCATTATCGGTTCTACTGATATACTCTTTCAGCATATTCGCATGAAAGGTCTTTAACTTTCCGTTTATCTCGATACGGTAATCCATAGTGTTCACTATCCCTCTAACGTAAAACGGACCTTTCCATTGTAATAACAACTTGTTATTGTCGGTCGGGAGTAACAGTAACACCTGGTCATCTATCTTAAACTTCCTAGCTCTAGCTTTCTGGTCATAGTACCGTTTGTACTTGGTACTTGCCTTAACTAACTGACTTTGAGCTATCTTACAAGTCTCCTCTAGTTTCTCCTTCAGATCTAAAACATACTGATATGTAGTCTTAACCTCATCACTATCTACTTCACCTGCCCACATCTCTCTAAGAATCCTCATGGGACCTCTAACTGACCTACCGTACAATAACTCAAACGGAGAAAATCCTAAACTCTCTTGTGGAACCTCTCTAAATGCAAACAATAAAGCATTGAGATACTTGTCCCAATCTTTGGGTCTCTCGGTACACATACGCCGTAACATTTGCTTTAACGTCCCGTTAAATCGTTCGACTAACCCGTTACACATAGGGTGATATGGTGTTGTCATGATTTGACGCAAAGACAATAACCTGCTTACTTCAGCCATAAGTTCTGACGTAAACTGTGACCCACAATCAGTCAGCATTTCCTCTGGTACACCTAGCCTACTGAACATATCAACTAATGCCTCAGCTACTCTCTCAGTTTCAATTGAGGGCAATGCGACTGCCTCCGGATACCTAGTTGCATAGTCTACCATGGTTAAAATGTACCTATTTTTCCTATCCGACACTGGAAAAATTGGTCCAACTATGTCTACGGCTACCCTCTTAAATGGTGTATCTATCAGTGGCATCTGACCTAAATGTACTTTGGTCACTCGACCTTTTGGTACTGTCCTTTGGCATACATCGCAGGACCTACAATACCTAGTTACATCTCCACTAACGCCTGGCCAATAAAATTCTGCCAATACTCTATCTGACGTTTTCTTTACGCCTAAATGACCTCCCATAATCGACTCATGAGCTACCTTAAGCACTGTCGTTCTATACTGGGTAGGAACCACTAATTGGTGAAACTGTCTACTACCACTATCTTCAAATTCTCTGTACAATAACCTATTCTTATGTACAAACTTACAACTACCGGACCCTTTACACTTCTTCACTACACCATCCTTGGCCTTCACCTTACAAGGACCTAATGACTCGTCTTGAGTTTGTGCTTCTATAAACTCCGCTTTGGATATGTCACCTACGGCTGCAGGAACCTTTAATTTTCTATAAGCCTGAGCTTGCTTCTGAACCTGCGCTCTAGTCTCTACGGCATTACTTATGCTACTTCTAAAATCGGACATTACCGGAAGTACTGAACCTTCTATGTTCCCCATCGTTAAATCATACATCGGGTCGTCCATACATAGTGCCTCTGTAGTCCCTTTAAAGAAAGGTGTATCTACCTCTATTCTCGCTATTGGCACGTGCTCTACCGACTTATTTAACAACATACACGGTGACTGTTTACCTACCAACTGGTCATCCGTAACTAAACTACGCCTAACTACCACACCTGTACAACCTGTATCCCTCATTACAATTACGTCCGTGCCATTCACTCTACCATCTGCCGTTGGAAGATTTGCATACGGAAAGAGACATGTTCCGATCTTCGTCATTACACCATCCGCTTTAACACAACAGCTACTACTCTCGGTTTTAATAACCGGACTATTACTACCTCTGCCTCTACCTCTACCTCGGTTTTGACCACCTCTACCTCTACCGAAATTCCATGGGTTGTTAAAACCTTGGTTCTGACTCCCTACATTGTTGTCCACTCTACTATTTTCACTAAAATTGTCTACGACAGCGGACACTTTCACCGCTTTCCTACACTCATGTGAAGCATGATTCCCATTACAGTGACGACAACGAATAAAAGGTCTACCTATGTTACCACTATTGCTACCTCCTCTAGCACCCATCGAACTACCTCCACCTCTATAGTTTCCACTCTGGCCTTTCTGTTTATGATCGTCCCCTTGCCTATCTCTAAAAGTTCTGTCTTTCGACACTACATTATGAGCTCCACCTCGAGCCTCGGCAAACTGATCTGCTTGTGTTGCCATTTCTCCTACACTAGCTAATTTTCTTTCTTTGAGAAATAAGAACAGATCTCTACTACAAACATTGAATAGCTGGTCCCGCAACAAGAAATCTACGAGGCCCTGATAAGTCTGCGCTACCTTCCCTAACTCTAACCACCTATCTAAGTAATTTCTAGACCTACTAATAAACTGAATAAATGACTCGCCTTTCTCAGGCAGACACGCTCTAAACCGCTTTCTAAAACCTTCTTCAGTTAACTCAAATCTCTTTAAAAGAGCATCCTTTAACTTGTCATAGTCAAGAGCATCTAAACTAGGTAATCTAGAAAATACATCTAAGGCCTTGCCTCTCAATAACGCACTTAAATGAACTGCCCACTTATCTTTGGTCCATTCCTGTAACTCAGCATAACGTTCGAACCGTAACAAGTAACTGTCCATGTTATCTTTGTCAGCATCAAAGTATGGTAACTTCGAACCTTTTAACTTCCCAGAATAACTATCTTTCCCTTCAGTTTTACTTTCCTTACTATGTGTCTTAGCTGCTTCCAACTCTAAAGCTAACTTATGCTCAAACTCTTTTTGCTCCCTTTCCATTATCATCTTAGCCTTAGCTAGTCTACCATCTGTTTCGAACCTCTCATGTTCTAACTCTTGCTTCTCCTTTACTATTCTACTTTCTAATTCTACCTTCTCTTTATCATCATCTCGCTTCTCTTTAGCTAACCTACCTTCTAATTCTAACTTCTCTGTGGATAGTCTACTTTCTAATTCTAACCTATCTTTCTCTTCATCCCTTTCCCGCTTTGCTAATTCTCTTTCCTTAAGTCTAAATTCCCTTTCCCTAGCCTGTTCGTCTTTAACAAAGGTTCTAAGCTCCTCTCCAGCATACCCTAACTCCTTACCCATTTCCGTAAGATCCTTTATGGACGTCATGTCTATAGACATTGTGAACTACACACTACGATAATTACAATACACACGTCACTAATAATTCTACTCAACTAACTACTAATGGTAAGTCACTGTGTCCTCAGTAAATACCTGGGCATCATCATAGGACAAGTTACATACACATTTGTACTAGCGCTAACTACTAACGATTATGTGTAGATAGTATCTAGCTTCCACAAAACATATGCACTACATAAAATATCTTAATTTGATATTGGACATAAACCTTAAACAATCATCGAAATGTGTATAACATGTACATGTATATTTACTTCTCCCATCAATATAAGTATACTCGAGTGTCACAGCATGAGTAGAACGTCTTGTTCGCCAACCTAATTGGATACTATGTGTATATCAAGGGAGGTAAAAACAAACACCCAAATTATTGAGCAAAAGTGCCTCAGACCCACTCGTGTAGACCACTGCGACCTCGCGCCAAGGAAAGAACGGACAAAACAACAGTTTGGACTCACCCTACCCTTGTCGTGTCTTGACTTGTCTTCCAAGCAGTAGCCGTGATCGTCGACAGTCGCCTTGATGGATCAGAGGGTGGTACACAATTCTAAAATAATAAGTAGAGATTTAGTATATCATAATAAAGATCACTTATTGATTCTTTCCCTCCGTAGTCGCCCAAAATCCCACTTCTGACACCAGTTGTCACAGGATGACCTTAGTGGTTGGGCTAACTCAGGAAAGAATCAATGACGGTGAATGCATTTACATAAGTTTAATGCAACTTTTAAAATATGTTTAATATATATACAATTATCTAAAAAAACAAGCGAATACACAAATGAACTATGAAAAGAATGTTCTCCTGAACGTTTAAGACGTTCTTAGTATTGTTATAAATACTGAATGTCTAAGACACTGAAGTGTTGTTAAAGCTATAACAATGTTGATCTAGCGCGATAACTGTGATGCGCGAGAGCTCATGAAGATGATGATGCGCGAATTCAATGGATGATTGTCATCAAATGCCTTCTGTAAGGGTTGATGACGCGATGCAATGACAGTTAATCTCCACTGAGATTGTGAATGATATTCCTCCAGTGAGGACTGGTAACGGGCCCACCTTGTGTCCCGGGGGTTATCGTTAGTAAAACCTGGCTGCGCAGGTACGGGGACCGTCTCCACCGCTTGTAACGTTATTCGTGGAAGCTTAGCTCCACTCCTGGATATCCAAACCTAGATGGCTTACTCCAACCCTGGATGGCTTATATCCTGGATGGCTTAGGCTGTAATTATACATACGTTTTAGCTGTCGGTTTACAAACATAACAATCTTGCATAATTATCATTACCCAAACAAATCATTATTCAATCAATATATGTAAGCTGTACTAATGATGAGTAGCAATGTATACATATTCTACAACGCCATGTATACGCTATGTACGTCGCTGTTAATCAATGCCCCTAATACATGTAATATAAACATGATCAAATAACTCATATATTACAATCACTGAGTTATACGCCAACGTTAACTAATGCACCTATTATCCACTGTTATCAAATTAATATTGTTTTACAATTAATGATCAATTACAATAATTACATCTAATAAAGTAACTTCAAACTCATATGCTAGTCTAAAGTTATGTTTGAGAAACATCAATGCTAACCGGATGTCGTAACCGCCAAACAAGATGGCGCCGCCCACTGAATACAAATATACGATAAAAGTTTAATAAAACTACTAACCACATGTTGCCTGTGAAATTTGCCGTCCAATCTCTGTTCCAACAAAGTACTTTCGATGATCCCGGCGAAAGCTAGAAGACAATGGGTTTTATAGCAAACATTACGCCCAAATCATTATTTGCCCCGTTCAGTCCGTGACAAACGTGGCTAAATCTACAGTATTGAATCTACACGCGAGGCCCTTATACAATTTTGCCGTTTAAGGAAAATATACCTATACGTTTACATGCATTAGCACAAAACTAAACTTATGACACGGCCTCTCTGGCGGCCACTTAAAATGTGCACGCTTTTACGTGTTACATGAATAGATCATGAATATTGTGAAATTGTTTCACCTCGAACAATAGATTTTGGGTGTAACCGATACAAGAGCTATATACGACCAGTACGCTCTACCCGTGACATTTTGTGACAATTTGTCATAGTGTAATCTCCTCCTGTCTAGATTATATTTGTCATAGTGTGATCTCCTCCTGTCTAGATTATATTCGTCATAGTTTAATCTCCTCATGTTTAGATTATATTCGTCATAGTTTAATCACCTCCAGTCTAGATTATATTCGTCATAGTTTAATCTCCTCCTGTCTAGATTATATTCGTCATAGTTTAATCTCCTCCTGTCTAGATTATATCCGTCATAGTGTAATCTCCTCCTGTCTAGATTATATTCGTCAAAGTGTAATCTTCTCCTGTCTAGATTATATTAGTCATAGTTTAATCTTCTCCTGTCTAGATTATATTCGTCATAGTTTAATCTCCTCCTGTCTAGATTATATTCGTCATAGTTTAATCTTCTCCTGTCTAGATTATATTCGTCATAGTTTAATCTCCTCCTGTCTAGATTATATCCGTCATAGTGTGATCTCCTCCTGTCTAGATTATATTCGTCATAGTTTAATCTCCTCCTGTCTAGATTTTATTAGTCATAGTTTAATCTTCTCCTGTCTAGATTATATTCGTCATAGTTTAATCTCCTCCTGTCTAGATTATATTAGTCATAGTTTAATCACCTCCTGTCTACATTATATTCGTCACAGTTTAATCACCTCCTGTCTAGATTATAATCATCATAGTTTAATCTCCTCCTGTCTAGATTATATTCGTCATAGTTTAATCACCTCCTGTCTAGATTATAATCATCATAGTTTAATCTCCTCCTGTCTAGATTATATCCGTCATAGTGTAATCTCCCCCTGTCTAGATTATATCCGTCATAGTGTAATCTCCTCCTGTCTAGATTATATTCGTCATAGTTTAATCTCCTCCTGTTTAAATTATTCGTCATTGTGAAATCTCCTCCTGTCTAGATCATTCTTCAAAACTGAGCCACTCTTTCCAGGGGCGTCCGTGGCCGAGTGGTTAACGTCTCTGACTTGAAATCACTTGCCCCTCACCGCTGTAGGTTCGATCCCTCAGGGACCTAAGAATCTTTATGTGAGGAAGCTATCCAGCTGGCTTGCGGAACGTCGGTGGTTCTACCCAGGCGCCCGCCCGTGCACGAAAATCGCCCAGAGGGGCACCTGAGGTCTTCCTCCACCAATGGAAGCTGGAAAGTCGCCATATGACCGTAGCTGTTGGTGCGACTATAAAATCCAATTCAAATCCATTTCACTTTCCAGCTGGACTTTATGTTTTAGGTTCATTCTTTATTGTTCGGACTATGATTATGGTTTGTTCTAATACTACTTTTTTATATAGTATACGTACTTCGAACACACTTTTTTACGTCTTTTTTACCACTTTACAGTAACATATCGGTGCCATATTGATACCATATTGGTATCATATTGATACCATACTGGTAACATATTGGTAACATATCGGTAAAATTCCGATAACGACTCTGTGAACATCTATAACAATGTGCAACCGGCCGACATTTTAGCTTACAATCCGTTAGGAATCGTTTTACGATCATTTATCACATAACTTATGGTGTGGGAGTGTAATAATACCATTCTATATTTTCGATAGTCCACTTCTTAGTTTACAAAAACTTAGGACCTGCTTTCCATGTCTTGATGAACATGTTCACGGTTTATAAGTTATGATATTAGTCGTTTGCATTAATAACAATATGGTACATGCGTATGCAAATGCACGCACCTGTATTCGGGTGCATACCACTGTTCACACCTGAATCACCGTGCATTACAATGCACGCAACTGTATTCGGGTACATACCACTGTTCACACCTGAATCACCGTGCATTACTATGCACGCACCTGTATTCGGGTGCATACCACTGTTCACACCTGAATCACCGTGCATTACAATGCACGCACCTGTATTCGGGTGCATACCACTGTTCACACCTGAATCACCGTGCATTACTATGCACGCACCTGTATTCGGGTGCATACCACTGTTCACACCTGAATCACCGTGCATTACAATGCACGCACCTGTATTCGGGTGCATACCACTGTTCACACCTGAATCACCGTGCATTACTATGCACGCACCTGTATTCGGGTGCATACCACTGTTCACACCTGAATCACCGTGCATTACAATGCACGCAACTGTATTCGGGTGCATACCACTGTTCACACCTGAATCACCGTGCATTACAATGCACGCACCTGTATTCGGGTGCATATCACTGTTCACACCTGAATCACCGTGCATTACAATGCACACAACTGTATTCGGGTACATACCACTGTTCACACCTGAATCACTGTGCATTACCATGCACGCACCTATACATACAACTGTACCACTGTTCACACCTGAGTCATCGTACATAACCATGTACGCCCGCGTATCCCTGCACATGATTACACCCGCTTTGCCGAACAATACAGAAAACACACCTGTTATTTCCAAAAGCACGTATTCCACACTGTTTTAGAATTGCATTAAAATGTAGGCACGTTGATACATATGTACATAATTGAAAAACATACTTTACGTTTGTATTACATTACACTGTTTTCCAAGTGTGTCGCTGTTCGCGTCAATCATTGTACATTTGGGAAAACCGTCACGTGGTTGTGCGGGCCAATCGTGCAAACTCGGCCAATCCCACCATTCTTCGGGCTCATGCTTCGAAGAAGTGAACGAGATGTTGCGAATGTTTTAGGCCATTTGAACTCCTAAGTCGCCTATTCTGTTCGAATGAAAACCATACTTTCGCAATAGTTATTGTGTATTACATACTGGACGTATTGTAGGTTCAGGAATTCAAGTTGTTGGAACATCAATGATTTCCTACTAACTTCGTGTGCGTAAGGTTGGAACATCAATGATTGCATACCAACTTCGTGTGCATAAGGTTGGAACATCAATGATTTCATACTAACTTCGTGTGGTAAGGTTGGAAGATCAATGATTTCATACTTACTTTGTGTGCGTAAGGTTGGAACATCAATGATTTCATACTTACTTCGTGTGGTAAGGTTGGTACATCAATGATTTCATACTTACTTCGTGTGCGTAAGGTTGGTACATCAATGAGTTCATACTAACTTCGTGTGGTAAGGTTGGTACATCAATGATTTCATACTTACTTCGTGTGGTAAGGTCGGTACATCAATGATTTCATACTTACTTCGTGTGCGTTAGGTTGGAACATCAATTATTTCATACTTACTTCTTGTGCGTAAGGTTGGTACATCAGGGATTTCATACTTACTTCGTGTGCGTAAGGTTGGAACATCAATGATTTCATACTTACTTCTTGTGCGTAAGGTTGGTACATCAATGATTTCATACTTACTTCGTGTGGTAAGGTTGGAACATAAATGATTTCATACTTACTTCTTGTGCGTAAGGTTGGTACATCAATGATTTCATACTTACTTCGTGTGGTAAAGTTGGAACATCAATGATTTCATACTTACTTCGTGTGCGTAAGGTTGGAACATCAATGATTTCATACTTACTTCATCAATGATTTCATACTTACTTCGTGTGCGGAAGGTTGGAACATCAATGATTTCATACTTACCTCGTGTGGTAAGGTTGGTACATCAATGATTTCATACTTACTTCGAGTGCGTAAGGTTGGTACATCAATGATTTCATACTTACTTCGTGTGGTAAGGTTTGTACATCAATGATTTCATACTTACTTCGTGTGGTAAGGTTTGTACATCAATGATTTCATACTTACTTCGTGTGCGTAAGGTTGGAACATCAATGATTTCATACTTACTTCTTGAGCGTAAGGTTGGTACATCAATGATTTTATACTTACTTCGTTTGGTAAGGTTGGAACATCAATGATTTCATACTTACTTCTTGTGCGTAAGGTTGGTACATCAATGATTTCATACTTACTTCGTGTGGTAAGGTTGGAACATCAATGATTTCATACTTACTTCGTGTGCGTAAGGTTGGAACATCAATGATTTCATACTTACTTCGTATGCGGAAGGTTGGAACATCAATGATTTCATACTTACTTCGTGTGGTAAGGTTGGTAAATCAATGATTTCATACTTACTTCGTGTGGTAAGGTTTGTACATCAATGATTTCATACTAACTTCGTGTGGTAAGGTTGGTACATCAATGATTTCATACTTACTTCTTGTGCGTAAGGTAGGTACATCAATGATTTCATACTTACTTCGTGTGCGTAAGGTTGGAACATCAATGATTTCATACTTACTTCTTGTGCGTAAGGTTGGTACATCAATGATTTCATACTTACTTCGTGTGGTAAGGTTGGAACATCAATGATTTCATACTTACTTCTTGTGCGTAAGGTTGGTACATCAATGATTTCATACTTACTTCGTGTGGTAAGGTTGGAACATCAATGATTTCATACTAACTTCGTGTGCGTAAGGTTGGAACATCAATGATTTCATACTTACTTCTTGTGCGTAAGGTTGGTACATCAATGATTTCATACTTACTTCGTGTGCGTAAGGTTGGAACATCAATGATTTCATACTTACTTCTTGTGCGTAAGGTTGGTACATCAATGATTTCATACTTACTTCGTGTGGTAAGGTTGGAACATCAATGATTTCATACTTACTTCTTGTGCGTAAGGTTGGTACATCAATGATTTCATACTTACTTCGTGTGGTAAGGTTGGAACATCAATGATTTCATACTTACTTCGTGTGCGTAAGGTTGGAACATCAATGATTTCATACTTACTTCGTGTGCGGAAGGTTGGAACATCAATGATTTCATACTTACTTCGTGTGGTAAGGTTGGTACATCAATGATTTCATACTTACTTCGTGTGCGTAAGGTTGGTACATCAATGATTTCATACTTACTTCGTGTGCGGAAGGTTGGAACATCAATGATTTCATAATTACTTCGTGTGGTAAGGTTGGTACATCAATGATTTCATACTTACTTCGTGTGGTAAGGTTGGAACATCAATGATTTCATACTTACTTCGTGTGCGTAAGGTTGGAACATCAATGATTTCATACTTACTTCGTTTGGTAAGGTTGGTACATCAATGATTTCATACTTACTTCGTGTGCGTAAGGTTGGAACATCAATGATTTCATACTTACTTCGTGTGCGTAAGGTTGGAACATCAATGATTTCATACTTACTTCGTGTGCGGAAGGTTGGAACATCAATGATTTCATACTTACTTCGTGTGCGTAAGGTTGGTACATCAATGATTTCATACTTACTTCGTGTGCGGAAGGTTGGAACATCAATGATTTCATACTTACTTCGTGTGCGTAAGGTTGGAACATCAATGATTTCATACTTACTTCGTGTGCGTAAGGTTGGAACATTAATGATTTCATACTTACTTCGTGTGGTAAGGTTGGTACATCAATGAGTTCATACTTACTTCGTGTGCGTAAGGTTGGTACATCAATGATTTCATACTTACTTCGTGTGCGTAAGGTTGGAACATCAATGATTTCATACTTACTTCGTGTGCGTAAGGTTGGAAGGTTGGAACATCAATGATTTCATACTTACTTCGTGTGCGCAAGGTTGGAACATCAATGATTTCATACTTACTTCGTGTGGTAAGGTTGGTACATCAATGATTTCATACTTACTTCGTGTGCGTAAGGTTGGTACATCAATGATTTCATACTTACTTCGTGTGCGGAAGGTTGGAACATCAATGATTTCATACTTACTTCGTGTACGGAAGGTTGGAACATCAACGATTTCATACTTACTTCGTGTGCGGAAGGTTGGAACATCAATGATTTCATACTTACTTCGTGTGCGGAAGGTTGGAACATCAATGATTTCATACTTACTTCGTGTGGTAAGGTTGGTACATCAATGATTTCATACTTACTTCGTGTGCGTAAGGTTGGTACATCAATGATTTCATTCTTACTTCGTGTGCGTAAGGTTGGTACATCAATGATTTCATACTTACTTCGTGTGCGTAAGGTTGGTACATCAATGATTTCATACTAACTTCGTGTTCGTAAGGTTGGTACATCAATGATTTCATACTTACTTCGTGCGGTAAGGTTGCTACATCAATGATTTCATACTTACTTCGTGTGCGTAAGGTTGGTACATCAATGAGTTCATACTAACTTCGTGTGGTAAGGTTGGTACATCAATGATTTCATACTTACTTCGTGTGGTAAGGTTGGTACATCAATGATTTCATACTTACTTCGTGTGCGTAAGGTTGGAACATCAATGATTTCATACTTACTTCTTGTGCGTAAGGTTGGTACATCAGGGATTTCATACTTACTTCGTGTGCGTAAGGTTGGAACATCAATGATTTCATACTTACTTCTTGTGCGTAAGGTTGGTACATCAATGATTTCATACTTACTTCGTGTGGTAAGGTTGGAACATAAATGATTTCATACTTACTTCTTGTGCGTAAGGTTGGTACATCAATGATTTCATACTTACTTCGTGTGGTAAAGTTGGAACATCAATGATTTCATACTTACTTCGTGTGCGTAAGGTTGGAACATCAATGATTTCATACTTACTTCATCAATGATTTCATACTTACTTCGTGTGCGGAAGGTTGGAATATCAATGATTTCATACTTACCTCGTGTGGTAAGGTTGGTACATCAATGATTTCATACTTACTTCGAGTGCGTAAGGTTGGTACATCAATGATTTCATACTTACTTCGTGTGGTAAGGTTTGTACATCAATGATTTCATACTTACTTCGTGTGGTAAGGTTTGTACATCAATGATTTCATACTAACTTCGTGTGGTAAGGTTGGTACATCAATGATTTCATACTTACTTCGTGTGCGTAAGGTTAGAACATCAATGATTTCATACTTACTTCTTGTGCGTAAGGTTGGTACATCAATGATTTCATACTTACTTCGTGTGCGTAAGGTTGGAACATCAATGATTTCATACTTACTTCTTGTGCGTAAGGTTGGTACATCAATGATTTCATACTTACTTCGTTTGGTAAGGTTGGAACATCAATGATTTCATACTTACTTCTTGTGCGTAAGGTTGGTACATCAATGATTTCATACTCACTTCGTGTGGTAAGGTTGGAACATCAATGATTTCATACTTACTTCGTGTGCGTAAGGTTGGAACATCAATGATTTCATACTTACTTCGTGTGCGGAAGGTTGGAACATCAATGATTTCATACTTACTTCGTGTGGTAAGGTTGGTAAATCAATGATTTCATACTTACTTCGTGTGGTAAGGTTTGTACATCAATGATTTCATACTAACTTCGTGTTGTAAGGTTGGTACATCAATGATTTCATACTTACTTCGTGTGCGTAAGGTTGGAACATCAATGATTTCATACTTACTTCTTGTGCGTAAGGTAGGTACATCAATGATTTCATACTTACTTCGTGTGCGTAAGGTTGGAAGATCAATGATTTCATACTTACTTTGTGTGCGTAAGGTTGGAACATCAATGATTTCATACTTACTTCGTGTGGTAAGGTTGGTACATCAATGATTTCATACTTACTTCGTGTGCGTAAGGTTGGTACATCAATGAGTTCATACTAACTTCGTGTGGTAAGGTTGGTACATCAATGATTTCATACTTACTTCGTGTGGTAAGGTTGGTACATCAATGATTTCATACTTACTTCGTGTGCGTAAGGTTGGAACATCAATGATTTCATACTTACTTCTTGAGCGTAAGGTTGGTACATCAATGATTTCATACTTACTTCGTTTGGTAAGGTTGGAACATCAATGATTTCATACTTACTTCTTGTGCGTAAGGTTGGTACATCAATGATTTCATACTTACTTCGTGTGGTAAGGTTGGAACATCAATGATTTCATACTTACTTCGTGTGCGTAAGGTTGGAACATCAATGATTTCATACTTACTTCGTGTGCGGAAGGTTGGAACATCAATGATTTCATACTTACTTCGTGTGGTAAGGTTGGTAAATCAATGATTTCATACTTACTTCGTGTGGTAAGGTTTGTACATCAATGATTTCATACTAACTTCGTGTGGTAAGGTTGGTACATCAATGATTTCATACTTACTTCGTGTGCGTAAGGTTGGAACATCAATGATTTCATACTTACTTCTTGTGCGTAAGGTAGGTACATCAATGATTTCATACTTACTTCGTGTGCGTAAGGTTGGAACATCAATGATTTCATACTTACTTCTTGTGCGTAAGGTTGGTACATCAATGATTTCATACTTACTTCGTGTGGTAAGGTTGGAACATCAATGATTTCATACTTACTTCTTGTGCGTAAGGTTGGTACATCAATGATTTCATACTTACTTCGTGTGGTAAGGTTGGAACATCAATGATTTCATACTAACTTCGTGTGCGTAAGGTTGGAACATCAATGATTTCATACTTACTTCTTGTGCGTAAGGTTGGTACATCAATGATTTCATACTTACTTCGTGTGCGTAAGGTTGGAACATCAATAATTTCATACTTACTTCTTGTGCGTAAGGTTGGTACATCAATGATTTCATACTTACTTCGTGTGGTAAGGTTGGAACATCAATGATTTCATACTTACTTCTTGTGCGTAAGGTTGGTACATCAATGATTTCATACTTACTTCGTGTGGTAAGGTTGGAACATCAATGATTTCATACTTACTTCGTGTGCGTAAGGTTGGAACATCAATGATTTCATACTTACTTCGTGTGCGGAAGGTTGGAACATCAATGATTTTATACTTACTTCGTGTGGTAAGGTTGGTACATCAATGATTTCATACTTACTTCGTGTGCGTAAGGTTGGTACATCAATGATTTCATACTTACTTCGTGTGCGGAAGGTTGGAACATCAATGATTTCATAATTACTTCGTGTGGTAAGGTTGGTACATCAATGATTTCATACTTACTTCGTGTGGTAAGGTTGGAACATCAATGATTTCATACTTACTTCGTGTGCGTAAGGTTGGAACATCAATGATTTCATACTTACTTCGTTTGGTAAGGTTGGTACATCAATGATTTCATACTTACTTCGTGTGCGTAAGGTTGGAACATCAATGATTTCATACTTACTTCGTGTGCGTAAGGTTGGAACATCAATGATTTCATACTTACTTCGTGTGCGGAAGGTTGGAACATCAATGATTTCATACTTACTTCGTGTGCGTAAGGTTGGTACATCAATGATTTCATACTTACTTCGTGTGCGGAAGGTTGGAACATCAATGATTTCATACTTACTTCGTGTGCGTAAGGTTGGAACATCAATGATTTCATACTTACTTCGTGTGCGTAAGGTTGGAACATCAATGATTTCATACTTACTTCGTGTGGTAAGGTTGGTACATCAATGAGTTCATACTTACTTCGTGTGCGTAAGGTTGGTACATCAATGATTTCATACTTACTTCGTGTGCGTAAGGTTGGAACATCAATGATTTCATACTTACTTCGTGTGCGTAAGGTTGGAACATCAATGATTTCATACTTACTTCGTGTGCGCAAGGTTGGAACATCAATGATTTCATACTTACTTCGTGTGGTAAGGTTGGTACATCAATGATTTCATACTTACTTCGTGTGCGTAAGGTTGGTACATCAATGATTTCATACTTACTTCGTGTGCGGAAGGTTGGAACATCAATGATTTCATACTTACTTCGTGTACGGAAGGTTGGAACATCAACGATTTCATACTTACTTCGTGTGCGGAAGGTTGGAACATCAATGATTTCATACTTACTTCGTGTGCGGAAGGTTGGAACATCAATGATTTCATACTTACTTCGTGTGGTAAGGTTGGTACATCAATGATTTCATACTTACTTCGTGTGCGTAAGGTTGGTACATCAATGATTTTATACTTACTTCGTGTGCGTAAGGTTGGTACATCAATGATTTCATACTTACTTCGTGTGCGTAAGGTTGGTACATCAATGATTTCATACTAACTTCGTGTTCGTAAGGTTGGTACATCAATGATTTCATACTTACTTCGTGCGGTAAGGTTGCTACATCAATGATTTCATACTTACTTCGTGTGCGTAAGGTTGGTACATCAATGAGTTCATACTAACTTCGTGTGGTAAGGTTGGTACATCAATGATTTCATACTTACTTCGTGTGGTAAGGTTGGTACATCAATGATTTCATACTTACTTCGTGTGCGTAAGGTTGGAACATCAATGATTTCATACTTACTTTTTGTGCGTAAGGTTGGTACATCAGGGATTTCATACTTACTTCGTGTGCGTAAGGTTGGTACATCAATGATTTCATACTTACTTCGTGTGGTAAGGTTGGAACATAAATGATTTCATACTTACTTCTTGTGCGTAAGGTTGGTACATCAATGATTTCATACTTACTTCGTGTGGTAAAGTTGGAACATCAATGATTTCATACTTACTTCGTGTGCGTAAGGTTGGAACATCAATGATTTCATACTTTCTTCATCAATGATTTCATACTTACTTCGTGTGCGGAAGGTTGGAATATCAATGATTTCATACTTACCTCGTGTGGTAAGGTTGGTACATCAATGATTTCATACTTACTTCGAGTGCGTAAGGTTGGTACATCAATGATTTCATACTTACTTCGTGTGGTAAGGTTTGTACATCAATGATTTCATACTTACTTCGTGTGGTAAGGTTTGTACATCAATGATTTCATACTAACTTCGTGTGGTAAGGTTGGTACATCAATGATTTCATACTTACTTCGTGTGCGTAAGGTAAGAACATCAATGATTTCATACTTACTTCTTGTGCGTAAGGTTGGTACATCAATGATTTCATACTTACTTCGTGTGCGTAAGGTTGGAACATCAATGATTTCATACTTACTTCTTGTGCGTAAGGTTGGTACATCAATGATTTCATACTTACTTCGTTTGGTAAGGTTGGAACATCAATGATTTCATACTTACTTCTTGTGCGTAAGGTTGGTACATCAATGATTTCATACTTACTTCGTGTGGTAAGGTTGGAACATCAATGATTTCATACTTACTTCGTGTGCGTAAGGTTGGAACATCAATGATTTCATACTTACTTCGTGTGCGGAAGGTTGGAACATCAATGATTTCATACTTACTTCGTGTGGTAAGGTTGGTAAATCAATGATTTCATACTTACTTCGTGTGGTAAGGTTTGTACATCAATGATTTCATACTAACTTCGTGTTGTAAGGTTGGTACATCAATGATTTCATACTTACTTCGTGTGCGTAAGGTTGGAACATCAATGATTTCATACTTACTTCTTGTGCGTAAGGTAGGTACATCAATGATTTCATACTTACTTCGTGTGCGTAAGGTTGGAACATCAATGATTTCATACTTACTTCTTGTGCGTAAGGTTGGTACATCAATGATTTCATACTTACTTCGTGTGGTAAGGTTGGAACATCAATGATTTCATACTTACTTCTTGTGCGTAAGGTTGGTACATCAATGATTTCATACTTACTTCGTGTGGTAAGGTTGGAACATCAATGATTTCATACTAACTTCGTGTGCGTAAGGTTGGAACATCAATGATTTCATACTTACTTCTTGTGCGTAAGGTTGGTACATCAATGATTTCATACTTACTTCGTGTGCGTAAGGTTGGAAAATCAATGATTTCATACTTACTTCTTGTGCGTAAGGTTGGTACATCAATGATTTCATGCTTACTTCGTGTGGTAAGGTTGGAACATCAATGATTTCATACTTACTTCTTGTGCGTAAGGTTGGTACATCAATGATTTCATACTTACTTCGTGTGGTAAGGTTGGAACATCAATGATTTCATACTTACTTCGTGTGCGTAAGGTTGGAACATCAATGATTTCATACTTACTTCGTGTGCGGAAGGTTGGAACATCAATGATTTCATACTTACTTCGTGTGGTAAGGTTGGTACATCAATGATTTCATACTTACTTCGTGTGCGTAAGGTTGGTACATCAATGATTTCATACTTACTTCGTGTGCGGAAGGTTGGAACATCAATGATTTCATAATTACTTCGTGTGGTAAGGTTGGTACATCAATGATTTCATACTTACTTCGTGTGGTAAGGTTGGAACATCAATGATTTCATACTTACTTCGTGTGCGTAAGGTTGGAACATCAATGATTTCATACTTACTTCGTTTGGTAAGGTTGGTACATCAATGATTTCATACTTACTTCGTGTGCGTAAGGTTAGAACATCAATGATTTCATACTTACTTCGTGTGCGTAAGGTTGGAACATCAATGATTTCATACTTACTTCGTGTGCGGAAGGTTGGAACATCAATGATTTCATACTTACTTCGTGTGCGGAAGGTTGGAACATCAATGATTTCATACTTACTTCGTGTGCGTAAGGTTGGAACATCAATGATTTCATACTTACTTCGTGTGCGGAAGTTTGGAACATCAATGATTTCATACTTACTTCGTGTGGTAAGGTTGGTACATCAATGAGTTCATACTTACTTCGTGTGCGTAAGGTTGGTACATCAATGATTTCATACTTACTTCGTGTGCGTAAGGTTGGAACATCAATGATTTCATACTTACTTCGTGTGCGCAAGGTTGGAACATCAATGATTTCATACTTACTTCGTGTGCGCAAGGTTGGAACATCAATGATGTCATACTTACTTCGTGTGGTAAGGTTGGTACATCAATGATTTCATACTTACTTCGTGTGCGTAAGGTTGGTACATCAATGATTTCATACTTACTTCGTGTGCGGAAGGTTGGAACATCAATGATTTCATACTTACTTCGTGTACGGAAGGTTGGAACATCAACGATTTCATACTTACTTCGTGTGCGGAAGGTTGAAACATCAATGATTTCATACTTACTTCGTGTGCGGAAGGTTGGAACATCAATGATTTCATACTTACTTCGTGTGGTAAGGTTGGTACATCAATGATTTCATACTTACTTCGTGTGCGTAAGGTTGGTACATCAATGATTTCATACTTACTTCGTGTGCGTAAGGTTGGTACATCAATGATTTCATACTTACTTCGTGTGCGTAAGGTTGGTACATCAATGAGTTCATACTAACTTCGTGTTCGTAAGGTTGGTACATCAATGATTTCATACTTACTTCGTGCGGTAAGGTTGCTACATCAATGATTTCATACTTACTTCGTGTGCGTAAGGTTGGTACATCAATGAGTTCATACTAACTTCGTGTGGTAAGGTTGGTACATCAATGATTTCATACTTACTTCGTGTGGTAAGGTTGGTACATCAATGATTTCATACTTACTTCGTGTGCGTAAGGTTGGAACATCAATGATTTCATACTTACTTCTTGTGCGTAAGGTTGGTACATCAGGGATTTCATACTTACTTCGTGTGCGTAAGGTTGGAACATCAATGATTTCATACTTACTTCTTGTGCGTAAGGTTGGTACATCAATGATTTCATACTTACTTCGTGTGGTAAGGTTGGAACATAAATGATTTCATACTAACTTCTTGTGCGTAAGGTTGGTACATCAATGATTTCATACTTACTTCGTGTGGTAAAGTTGGAACATCAATGATTTCATACTTACTTCGTGTGCGTAAGGTTGGAACATCAATGATTTCATACTAACTTCATCAATGATTTCATACTTACTTAGTGTGCGGAAGGTTGGAACATCAATGATTTCATACTTACCTCGTGTGGTAAGGTTGGTACATCAATGATTTCATACTTACTTCGAGTGCGTAAGGTTGGTACTTCAATGATTTCATACTTACTTCGTGTGGTAAGGTTTGTACATCAATGATTTCATACTTACTTCGTGTGGTAAGGTTTGTACATCAATGATTTCATACTAAATTCGTGTGGTAAGGTTGGTACATCAATGATTTCATACTTACTTCGTGTGCGTAAGGTTAGAACATCAATGATTTCATACTTACTTCTTGTGCGTAAGGTTGGTACATCAATGATTTCATACTTACTTCGTGTGCGTAAGGTTGGAACATCAATGATTTCATACTTACTTCTTGTGCGTAAGGTTGGTACATCAATGATTTCATACTTACTTCGTTTGGTAAGGTTGGAACATCAATGATTTCATACTTACTTCTTGTGCGTAAGGTTGGAACATCAATGATTTCATACTTACTTCGTGTGCGTAAGGTTGGAACATCAATGATTTCATACTTACTTCGTGTGCGCAAGGTTGGAACATCAATGATGTCATACTTACTTCGTGTGGTAAGGTTGGTACATCAATGATTTCATACTTACTTCGTGTGCGTAAGGTTGGTACATCAATGATTTCATACTTACTTCGTGTGCGGAAGGTTGGAACATCAATGATTTCATACTTACTTCGTGTACGGAAGGTTGGAACATCAACGATTTCATACTTACTTCGTGTGCGGAAGGTTGAAACATCAATGATTTCATACTTACTTCGTGTGCGGAAGGTTGGAACATCAATGATTTCATACTTACTTCGTGTGGTAAGGTTGGTACATCAATGATTTCATACTTACTTCGTGTGCGTAAGGTTGGTACATCAATGATTTCATACTTACTTCGTGTGCGTAAGGTTGGTACATCAATGATTTCATACTTACTTCGTGTGCGTAAGGTTGGTACATCAATGATTTCATACTAACTTCGTGTTCGTAAGGTTGGTACATCAATGATTTCATACTTACTTCGTGCGGTAAGGTTGCTACATCAATGATTTCATACTTACTTCGTGTGCGTAAGGTTGGTATATCAATGAGTTCATACTAACTTCGTGTGGTAAGGTTGGTACATCAATGATTTCATACTTACTTCGTGTGGTAAGGTTGGTACATCAATGATTTCATACTTACTTCGTGTGCGTAAGGTTGGAACATCAATGATTTCATACTTACTTCTTGTGCGTAAGGTTGGTACATCAATGATTTCATACTTACTTCGTGTGGTAAGGTTGGAACATCAATGATTTCATACTTACTTCTTGTGCGTAAGGTTGGTACATCAATGATTTCATACTTACTTCGTGTGGTAAGGTTGGAACATCAATGATTTCATACTAACTTCGTGTGCGTAAGGTTGGAACATCAATGATTTCATACTTACTTCTTGTGCGTAAGGTTGGTACATCAATGATTTCATACTTACTTCGTGTGCGTAAGGTTGGAACATCAATGATTTCATACTTACTTCTTGTGCGTAAGGTTGGTACATCAATGATTTCATACTTACTTCGTGTGGTAAGGTTGGAACATCAACGATTTCATACTTACTTCTTGTGCGTAAGGTTGGTATATCAATGATTTCATACTTACTTCGTGTGGTAAGGTTGGAACATCAATGATTTCATACTTACTTCGTGTGCGTAAGGTTGGAACATCAATGATTTCATACTTACTTCGTGTGCGGAAGGTTGGAACATCAATGATTTCATACTTACTTCGTGTGGTAAGGTTGGTACATCAATGATTTCATACTAAATTCGTGTGCGTAAGGTTGGTACATCAATGATTAAATACTTACTTCGTGTGCGGAAGGTTGGAACATCAATGATTTCATAATTACTTCGTGTGGTAAGGTTGGTACATCAATAATTTCATACTTACTTCGTGTGGTAAGGTTGGAACATCAATGATTTCATACTTACTTCGTGTGCGTAAGGTTGGAACATCAATGATTTCATACTTACTTCGTTTGGTAAGGTTGGTACATCAATGATTTCATACTTACTTCGTGTGCGTAAGGTTGGAACATCAATGATTTCATACTTACTTCGTGTGCGTAAGGTTGGAACATCAATGATTTCATACTTACTTCGTGTGCGGAAGGTTGGAACATCAATGATTTCATACTTACTTCGTGTGCGTAAGGTTGGTACATCAATGATTTCATACTTACTTCGTGTGCGGAAGGTTGGAACATCAATGATTTCATACTTACTTCGTGTGCGTAAGGTTGGAACATCAATGATTTCATACTTACTTCGTGTGCGGAAGGTTGGAACATCAATGATTTCATACTTACTTCGTGTGGTAAGGTTGGTACATCAATGAGTTCATACTTACTTCGTGTGCGTAAGGTTGGTACATCAATTATTTCATACTTACTTCGTGTGCGTAAGGTTGGAACATCAATGATTTCATACTTACTTCGTGTGCGTAAGGTTGGAACATCAATGATTTCATACTTACTTCGTGTGCGCAAGGTTGGAACATCAATGATTTCATACTTACTTCGTGTGGTAAGGTTGGTACATCAATGATTTCATACTAACTTTGTGTGCGTAAGGTTGGTACATCAATGATTTCATACTTACTTCATGTGCGGAAGGTTGGAACATCAATGATTTCATACTTACTTCGTGTACGGAAGGTTGGAACATGAACGATTTCATACTTACTTCGTGTGCGGAAGGTTGGAACATCAATGATTTCATACTTACTTCGTGTGCGGAAGGTTGGAACATCAATGATTTCATACTTACTTCGTGTGCGTAAGGTTGGTACATCAATGATTTCATACTTACTTCGTGTGCGTAAGGTTGGTACATCAATGATTTCATACTTACTTCGTGTGCGTAAGGTTGGAACATCAATGATTTCATACTTACTTCTTGTGCGTAAGGTTGGTACATCAGGGATTTCATACTTACTTCGTGTGCGTAAGGTTGGAACATCAATGATTTCATACTTACTTCTTGTGCGTAAGGTTGGTACATCAATGATTTCATACTTACTTCGTGTGGTAAGGTTGGATCATAAATGATTTCATACTTACTTCTTGTGCCTAAGGTTGGTACATCAATGATTTCATACTTACTTCGTGTGGTAAAGTTGGAACATCAATGATTTCATACTTACTTCGTGTGCGTAAGGTTGGAACATCAATGATTTCATACTTACTTCGTGTGCGTAAGGTTGGAACATCAATGATTTCATACTTACCTCGTGTGGTAAGGTTGGTACATCAATGATTTCATACTTACTTCGAGTGCGTAAGGTTGGTACATCAATGATTTCATACTTACTTCGTGTGGTAAGGTTTGTACATCAATGATTTCATACTTACTTCGTGTGGTAAGGTTTGTACATCAATGATTTCATACTAACTTCGTGTGGTAAGGTTGGTACATCAATGATTTCATACTTACTTCGTGTGCGTAAGGTTAGAACATCAATGATTTCATACTTACTTCTTGTGCGTAAGGTTGGTACATCAATGATTTCATACTTACTTCGTGTGCGTAAGGTTGGAACATCAATGATTTCATACTTACTTCTTGTGCGTAATGTTGGTACATCAATGATTTCATACTTACTTCGTTTGGTAAGGTTGGAACATCAATGATTTCATACTTACTTCTTGTGCGTAAGGTTGGTACATTAATGATTTCATACTTACTTCGTGTGGTAAGGTTGGAACATCAATGATTTCATACTTACTTCGTGTGCGTAAGGTTGGAACATCAATGATTTCATACTTACTTCGTGTGGTAAGGTTGGTAAATCAATAATTTCATACTTACTTCGTGTGGTAAGGTTTGTACATCAATGATTTCATACTAACTTCGTGTGGTAAGGTTGGTACATCAATGATTTCATACTTACTTCGTGTGCGTAAGGTTGTAACATCAATGATTTCATACTTACTTCTTGTGCGTAAGGTTGGTACATCAATGATTTCATACTTACTTCGTGTGGTAAGGTTGGAACATCAATGATTTCATACTTACTTCTTGTGCGTAAGGTTGGTACATCAATGATTTCATACTTACTTCGTGTGGTAAGGTTGGAACATCAATGATTTCATACTAACTTCGTGTGCGTAAGGTTGGAACATCAATGATTTCATACTTACTTCTTGTGCGTAAGGTTGGTACATCAATGATTTCATACTTACTTCGTGTGCGTAAGGTTGGAACATCAATGATTTCATACTTACTTCTTGTGCGTAAGGTTGGTACATCAATGATTTCATACTTACTTCGTGTGGTAAGGTTGGAACATCAATGATTTCATACTTACTTCGTGTGCGGAAGGTTGGAACATCAATGATTTCATACTTACTTCGTGTGCGTAAGGTTTGAACATCAATGATTTCATACTTACTTCGTGTGCGGAAGGTTGGAACATCAATGAGTTCATACTTACTTCGTGTGCGTAAGGTTGGTACATCAATGAGTTCATACTTACTTCTTGTGCGTAAGGTTGGTACATCAATGATTTCATACTTACTTCGTGTGCGTAAGGTTGGAACATCAATGATTTCATACTTACTTCTTGTGCGTAAGGTTGGTACATCAATGATTTCATACTTACTTCGTTTGGTAAGGTTGGAACATCAATGATTTCATACTTACTTCTTGTGCGTAAGGTTGGTACATCAATGATTTCATACTTACTTCGTGTGGTAAGGTTGGAACATCAATGATTTCATACTTACTTCGTGTGCGTAAGGTTGGAACATCAATGATTTCATACTTACTTCGTGTGCGGAAGGTTGGAACATCAATGATTTCATACTTACTTCGTGTGGTAAGGTTGGTAAATCAATAATTTCATACTTACTTCGTGTGGTAAGGTTTGTACATCAATGATTTCATACTAACTTCGTGTGGTAAGGTTGGTACATCAATGATTTCATACTTACTTCGTGTGCGTAAGGTTGGAACATCAATGATTTCATACTTACTTCTTGTGCGTAAGGTAGGTACATCAATGATTTCATACTTACTTCGTGTGAGTAAGGTTGGAACATCAATGATTTCATACTTACTTCTTGTGCGTAAGGTTGGTACATCAATGATTTCATACTTACTTCGTGTGGTAAGGTTGGAACATCAATGATTTCATACTTACTTCTTGTGCGTAAGGTTGGTATATCAATGATTTCATACTTACTTCGTGTGGTAAGGTTGGAACATCAATGATTTCATACTTACTTCTTGTGCGTAAGGTTGGTACATCAATGATTTCATACTTACTTCGTGTGCGTAAGGTTGGAACATCAATGATTTCATACTTACTTCTTGTGCGTAAGGTTGGTACATCAATGATTTCATACTTACTTCGTGTGGTAAGGTTGGAACATCAATGATTTCATACTTACTTCTTGTGCGTAAGGTTGGTATATCAATGATTTCATACTTACTTCGTGTGGTAAGGTTGGAACATCAATGATTTCATACTTACTTCGTGTGCGTAAGGTTGGAACATCAATGATTTCATACTTACTTCGTGTGCGGAAGGTTGGAACATCAATGATTTCATACTTACTTCGTGTGGTAAGGTTGGTACATCAATGATTTCATACTTACTTCGTGTGCGTAAGGTTGGTACATCAATGATTTCATACTTACTTCGTGTGCGGAAGGTTGGAACATCAATGATTTCATAATTACTTCGTGTGGTAAGGTTGGTACATCAATGATTTCATACTTACTTCGTGTGGTAAGGTTGGAACATCAATGATTTCATACTTACTTCGTGTGCGTAAGGTTGGAACATCAATGATTTCATACTTACTTCGTGTGCGTAAGGTTGGAACATCAATGATTTCATACTTACTTCGTGTGCGTAAGGTTGGAACATCAATGATTTCATACTTACTTCGTGTGCGGAAGGTTGGAACATCAATGATTTCATATTTACTTCGTGTGCGTAAGGTTGGTACATCAATGATTTCATACTTACTTCGTGTGCGGAAGGTTGGAACATCAATGATTTCATACTTACTTCGTGTGCGTAAGGTTGGAACATCAATGATTTCATACTTACTTCGTGTGCGGAACGTTGGAACATCAATGAGTTCATACTTACTTCGTGTGGTAAGGTTGGTACATCAATGAGTTCATACTTACTTCGTGTGCGTAAGGTTGGTACATCAATGATTTCATACTTACTTCGTGTGCGTAAGGTTGGAACATCAATGATTTCATACTTACTTCGTGTGCGTAAGGTTGGAACATCAATGATTTCATACTTACTTCGTGTGCGCAAGGTTGGAACATCAATGATTTCATACTTACTTCGTGTGGTAAGGTTGGTACATCAATGATTTCATACTTACTTCGTGTGCGTAAGGTTGGTACATCAATGATTTCATACTTACTTCGTGTGCGGAAGGTTGGAACATCAATGATTTCATACTTACTTCGTGTACGGAAGGTTGGAACATCAACGATTTCATACTTACTTCGTGTGCGGAAGGTTGGAACATCAATGATTTCATACTTACTTCGTGTGCGGAAGGTTGGAACATCAATGATTTCATACTTACTTCGTGTGGTAAGGTTGGTATATCAATGATTTCATACTTACTTCGTGTGCGTAAGGTTGGTACATCAATGATTTCATACTTACTTCGTGTGCGACCGTTGGTACATCAATGATTTCATACTTACTTCGTGTGCGTAAGGTTGGTACATCAATGATTTCATACTAACTTCGTGTTCGTAAGGTTGGTACATCAATGATTTCATACTTACTTCGTGCGGTAAGGTTGCTACATCAATGATTTCATACTTACTTCGTGTGCGTAAGGTTGGTACATCAATGATTTCATACTTACTTCGTGTGGTAATGTTGGTACATCAATGATTTCATACTTACTTCGTGTGCGTAAGGTTGGTACATCAATGATTTCATACTTACTTCGTGTGGTAAGGTTGGTACATCAATGATTTCATACTTACTTCGTGTGGTTAGGTTGGAACATCAATGATTTCATACTTACTTCGTGTGCGTAAGGTTGGTACATCAATGATTTCATACTTACTTCGTGTGCGGAAGGTTGGTACATCAATGATTTCATACTAACTTCGTGTGCGGAAGGTTGGTACATCAATGATTTCATACTTACTTCGTGTGGTAAGGTTGGTACATCAATGATTTCATACTTACTTTGTGTGGTAAGGTTGGTACATCAATGATTTCATACTAACTTCGTGTGCGGAAGGTTGGAACATCAATGATTTCATACTTACTTCGTGTGGTAAGGTTGGTACATCAATGATTTCATACTTACTTCGTGTGCGTAAGGTTGGAACATCAATGATTTCATACTTACTTCATGTGCGTAAGGTTGGTACATCAATGATTTCATACTTACTTCGTGTGGTAAGGTTGGTACATCAATTATTTCATACTTACTTCGTGTGGTAAGGTTGGTACATCAATGATTTCATACTTACTTCGTGTGCGTAAGGTTGGTACATCAATGATTTCATACTTACTTCGTGTGCGGAAGGTTGGAACATCAATGATTTCATACTTACTTCGTGTGCGGAAGGTTGGAACATCAATGATTTCATACTTACTTCGTGTTGTAAGGTTGGTACATCAATGATTTCATACTTACTTCGTGTGCGTAAGGTTGGTACATCAATGATTTCATACTTACTTCGTGTGCGTAAGGTTGGTACATCAATGATTTCATACTTACTTCGTGTGCGTAAGGTTGGAACATCAATGATTTCATACTTACATCGTGTGCGTAAGGTTGGTACATCAATGAGTTCATACTAACTTCGTGTGCGTAAGGTTGGAACATCAATGATTTCATACTTATTTCGTGTGCGGAAGGTTGGAACATGAATGATTTCATACTTACTTCGTGTGGTAAGGTTGGTACATCCATGATTTCATACTTACTTCTTGTGCGTAAGGTTGGTACATCAATGATTTCATACTAACTTCGTGTGCGTAAGGTTGGTACATCAATGATTTCATACTTACTTCGTGTGCGTAATGTTGGTACATCAATGATTTCATACTTACTTCGTGTGGTAAGGTTGGTACATCAATGATTTCATACTTACTTCGTGTGGTAAGGTTGGAACATCAATGATTTCATACTTACTTCGTGTGGTAAGGTTGGTACATCAATGATTTCATACTAACTTCGTGTGCGTATGGTTGGTACATCAATGATTTCATACTTACTTCGTGTGCGGAAGGTTGGTACATCAATGATTTCATACTTACTTCGTGTGCGGAAGGTTGGAACATCAATGATTTCATACTTACTTCGTGTACGTAAGGTTGGTACATCAATGATTTCATACTTACTTCGTGTGGTAAGGTTGGTACATCAATGATTTCATACTTACTTCGTGTGCGGAAGGTTGGAACATCAATGATTTCATACTTACTTCGTGTGGTAAGGTTGGTACATCAATGATTTCATACTTACTTCGTGTGCGTAAGGTTGGAACATCAATGATTTCATACTTACTTCGTGTGCGTAAGGTTGGTACATCAATGATTTCATACTTACTTCGTGTGGTAAGGTTGGTACATCAATGATTTCATACTTACTTCGTGTGCGTAAGGTTGGTACATCAATGATTTCATACTTACTTCGTGTGGTAAGGTTGGTACATCAATGATTTCATACTTACTTCGTGTGCGGAAGGTTGGTACATCAATGATTTCATACTTACTTCGTGTGCGGAAGGTTGGAACATCAATGATTTCATACTTACTTCGTGTACGTAAGGTTGGTACATCAATGATTTCATACTTACTTCGTGTGGTAAGGTTGGTACATCAATGATTTCATACTTACTTCGTGTGCGGAAGGTTGGAACATCAATGATTTCATACTTACTTCGTGTGGTAAGGTTGGTACATCAATGATTTCATACTTACTTCGTGTGCGTAAGGTTGGAACATCAATGATTTCATACTTACTTCGTGTGCGTAAGGTTGGTACATCAATGATTTCATACTTACTTCGTGTGGTAAGGTTGGTACATCAATGATTTCATACTTACTTCGTGTGCGTAAGGTTGGTACATCAATGATTTCATACTTACTTCGTGTGGTAAGGTTGGTACATCAATAATTTCATACTTACTTCGTGTGCGTAAGCCCGTTGACGGGTATTTGTTGATTTACATACATAGTTTATATTACACCTGATCACCCCTTATTTTTTAATAGTTTTATCTTTATACATTTACATTAATTTTTAATTAATACTTCATTTTTCATAATTTTTTTGCGCACAATATGACCTATTTATGTGTCGACGTGCCGTAAAACAACATTCATTCATTCATTCATTCGTGTGCGTTAGGTTGGTACATCAATGATTTCATACTTACTTCGTGTGCGGAAGGTTGGAACATCAATGATTTCATACTTACTTCGTGTGGTAAGGTTGGTACATCAATGATTTCATACTTACTTCGTGTGCGTAAGGTTGGTACATCAATGATTTCATACTTACTTCGTGTGCGTAAGGTTGGTACATCAATGATTTCATACTAACGTCGTGTGCGTAAGGTTGGAACATCAATGATGTCATACTAACTTCTTGTGCGTAAGGTTGGAACACCAATGATTTCATACTAACTTCGTGTGCGTAAGGTTGGAACATCAATGATGTCATACTAACGTCGTGTGCGTAAGGTTGGAACATCAATGATTTCATACTAACGTCGTGTGCGTAAGGTTGGAACATCAATGATTTCATACTAACGTCGTGTGCGTAATGTTGGTACATCAATGATGGCATACTAACTTCTTGTGCGTAAGGTTGGAACACCAATGATTTCATACTAACTTCGTGTGCGTAAGGTTGGAACATCAATGATTTCATACTAACGTCGTGTGCGTAAGGTTGGAACATCAATGATGTCATACTAACGTCGTTTGCGTAAGGCATTAATGATGTCATACTAACGTCGTGTGCGTAAGGTTGGAACATCAATGATGTCATACTAACGTCGTGTGCGTAAGGCATCAATGATTTCATACTAACTTCGTGTGCGTAAGGTTGGAACATCAATGATTTCATACTTACTTCGTGTGCGTAAGGTTGGAACATCAATGATGTCATACTTACTTCGTGTGCGTAAGGTTGGTACATCAATGATTTCATACTTACTTCGTGTGCGTAGGGTTGGAACATCAATGATTTCATACTTACTTCGTGTGGTAAGGTTGGAACATCAATGATTTCATACTTACTTCGTGGGCGTAAGGTTGGTTCATCAATGAGTTCATACTAACTTCGTGTGCGTAAGGTTGGTACATCAATGATTTCATACTTACTTTTTTTGCGTAAGGTTGGTACATCAATGATTTCATACTTACTTCGTGTAAGTAAGGTCGGAACATCAATGATTTCATACTAACTTCGTGTGCGTAAGGTTGGAACATCATTGATTTCATACCAACTTCGTGTGCGTAAGGTTGGAACATCAATGATTTCATACTAACTTCGTGTGCGTAAGGTCGGAACATCAATGATTTCATACTAACTTCGTGTGCGTAAGGTCGGAACATCAATGATGTCATACTAACTTCGTGTGCGTAAGGTTGGAACATCAATGATTTCATACTAACTTCGTGTGCGTAAGGTTGGAACATCAATGATGTCATACTAACGTCGTGTGCGTAAGGTTGGAACATCAATGATTTCATACTTACTTCGTGTGCGTAAGGTCGGAACATCAATGATTTCATACTAACTTCGTGTGCGTAAGGTCGGAACATCAATGAGTTCATATTAACTTCGTGTGCGTAAGGTTGGAACATCAATGATTTCATACTAACTTCGTGTGCGTAAGGTTGGAACATCAATGATTTTATACTTACTTCGTGTGCGGAATGTTGGAACATCAATGATTTCATACTTACTTCGTGTGCGTAAGGTTGGTACATCAATGATTTCATACCTACTTCGTGTGCGGAAGGTTGGTACATCAATGACTGCATACCAACTTCGTTTGCGTAAGGTTGGATCATCAATGATTTCATATTTACTTCGTGTGCGGAAGCTTGGAACATCAATGATTTCATACTTACTTCGTGTGCGTAAGGTTGGAACATCAATGATGGCATACTAACTTCTTGTGCGTAAGGTTGGAACACCAATGATTTCATACTAACTTCGTGTGCGTAAGGTTGGAACATCAATGATGTCATACTAACGTCGTGTGGGTAAGGTTGGAACATCAATGATTTCATACTAACGTCGTGTGCGTAAGGTTGGAACATCAATGATTTCATACTAACTTCTTGTGCGTAAGGTTGGAACACCAATGATTTCATACTAACTTCGTGTGCGTAAGGTTGGAACATCAATGATGTCATACTAACGTCGTGTGCGTAAGGTTGGAACATCAATGAGTTCATACTAACGTCGTGTGCGTAAGGTTGGAACATCAATGATTTCATACTAACGTCGTGTGCGTAATGTTGGTACATCAATGATGGCATACTAACTTCTTGTGCGTAAGGTTGGAACACCAATGATTTCATACTAACTTCGTGTGCGTAAGGTTGGAACATCAATGATTTCATACTAACGTCGTGTGCGTAAGGTTGGAACATCAATGATGTCATACTAACGTCGTTTGCGTAAGGCATTAATGATGTCATACTTACGTCGTGTGCGTAAGGTTGGAACATCAATGATGTCATACTAACGTCGTGTGCGTAAGGCATCAATGATTTCATACTAACTTCGTGTGCGTAAGGTTGGAACATCAATGATTTCATACTTACTTCGTGTGCGTAAGGTTGGAACATCAATGATGTCATACTAACGTCGTGTGCGTAAGGTTGGAACATCAATGATGTCATACTAACTTCGTGTGCGTAAGGTTGGAACATCAATGGTTTCATACTAACTTCGTGTGCGTAAGGTTGGAACATCAATGATGTCATACTAACGTCGTGTGCGTAAGGTTGGAACATCAATGATGTCATACTAACGTCGTGTGCGTAAGGTTGGAACATCAATGATTTCATACTTACTTCGTGTGCGTAAGGTTGGAACATCAATGATTTCATACTAACTTCGTGTGCGTAAGGTTGGAACATCAATGATTTCATACTAACGTCGTGTGCGTAAGGTTGGAAGATCAATGATGTCATACTAACGTCGTGTGCGTAAGGTTGGAACATCAATGATGTCATACTAACGTCGTGTGCGTAAGGTTGGAACATCAATGAGTTCATACTAACTTCGTGTGCGTAAGGTTGGAACATCAATGAGTTCATACTAACTTCGTGTGCGTAAGGTTGGAACATCAATGATGTCATACTAACGTCGTGTGCGTAAGGTTGTAACATCAATGATTTCATACTAACTTCGTGTGCGTAAGGTTGGAACATCAATGATGTCATACTAACTTCGTGTGCGTAAGGTTGGAACATCAATGATGTCATACTAACTTCGTGTGCGGAAGGTCGGAACATCAATGATGTCATACTAACTTCGTGTGCGTAAGGTTGGAACATCAATGATGTCATACTAACTTCGTGTGCGTAAGGTTGGAACATCAATGATTTCATACTAACTTCGTGTGCGTAAGGTTGGAACATCAATGATGTCATACTAACGTCGTGTGCGTAAGGTCGGAACACCAATGATGTCATACTAACGTCGTGTGCGTAATGTTGGAACATCAATGATTTCATACTAACTTCGTGTGCGTAAGGTCGGAACATCAATGATGGCATACTAACTTCTTGTGCGTAAGGTTGGAACACCAATGATTTCATATTTACTTCGTGTGCGGAAGCTTGGAACATCAATGATTTCATACTTACTTCGTGTGCGTAAGGTTGGAACATCAATGATGGCATACTAACTTCTTGTGCGTAAGGTTGGAACACCAATGATTTCATACTAACTTCGTGTGCGTAAGGTTGGAACATCAATGATGTCATACTAACGTCGTGTAATATTTAAAAACCGGAGGAGTGTCAGATAAACCAGAGTCGAATATATTAAATTGTTATACCCCTTCCATCTCCTCGTCATCTTTTTCTGAAACGTCAACGCTTATGACAGCATCTAAGTTCGATGGTTTGCCAAAACATAGTAATATAAAATCCTCCATCGTGTTGTATAGATGGTTCTTTGTGTTGCCACCGTTTAGAAAATGTGTTTCGTCAGTGTAGATCTGTAAAATAAAATTAAAAAAAATTAAAAATAAAATAGCACATACTTCGGTCAAGTGAGTTATTCTTACACATTTGCTATTTGCGCTACAAATAGTTACGATATTGTAAAGAATTTAATAGGATATGGTACACCGATTACAATATAGGTTATACTTAGAGGGACACACGGCAATCTTGAGTTTTATATCAGCATTAAAATTATCACCTCGATTTATTAATCCTTTATCAACATGACTTAAAAACTGCTTGCATATAATTAAATAAATCAGATTTCAAAAAGTCTTCGCTATTTTACCGAATGTTTAAATATAGTATTGGTGCAATATAATCAATAGTTAGTAATATATCAAACAAATTGCTTTTCACTGTTCTAATAATTAATATTAATGATAGCAAATATTCAAAATTATGTAGAAAACTAATTGGTCACCGCGAGTTTTTAAACACATCAAGATTTCAGCGCGTCCATTTAAAAACACGATCAGTTATCATATGTGTAATTTAAACTAAACACATGCATATATAATACTTGTAACCCGAGGGAAAGGGTTTTCGAAAACAAACAGAATAGACACCATATCAATCAACAAATTAAAAAAAAAAGATTCATGAATCTAGTGACTAACATTGGTGCATTATAATCAAAGATAGATAGATAGATACTTTTATTGACTTAAACTATTACAGTTTTTCATCATTACAAATATATGGTAATTATAATATACACACACATGAGATAATTATTCGCAAAAACAATTTTCTAAATGTTGTGTAAGTATAAATTACGAATTGCAAAAGTGAAAGTTATATAGAAAAGCTAACAAGACGCAGGGATTCAACAACCAAATGTGTTGTCGTGTGTTCTTGCAACTTATATTAATCAATTATGATGGCTTCCTGTGTAGAATCGGTACTAAGCAATGTGGATTAATTGTCTTGCGCAAAATGACAAGTTACATGGTCACGGCAAGAATCGAACCGACGACCTCTCGATTTGGAGTCCGACAGTCTACCTCTGCATCACGCACTCGACTCTGACGGTTAGTACAGACACTATATGTAAATCACATCATGACTTACCTGTGTTTTAAAATCCTCTTGAGTTAACGCTTTCATTAATTGAGCTGAGTTCTGGAAATGTACATTATCTGAAAAAGAGGACAACGAGTTTGTTATAGACGTTCTTGCTTTCCGCAGATATAACCGCCGAACATAATGAAGGTGAACTAAATTTGAATATAATAACAAAAGGTAGGTCAAGATGACGAACGTAGATAGTAACTTTATAATTGCCATAGTTCTGTTACACAATTAGCAAGCGGTAGTGTAGTATTGTCTGTTGAAGTTTATTTTATTTACATAATAATATTTCTTGGATCCACTATATACAATCTCTAGAATCTGGTTTAAACCAACAACGGCTGTTTTGCCACTGACCGGTCCAAGACGGTAGGCCTATCGTCAACCATTTTGTGTTTGTGATGTCTTATCTTGCCTTTTATTCATCTTTAAAGTTGTTCTGTGTTTCTGTGTGTGTGTGTGTGTGTGTTTGTCATTGACTGTCGTCCTTGAATGCTACTGTTCCTGTTCGATTTTTATATCTACTTTTGTGTTCACTATATGCAGATGTATCGCATATATTATATTGATGTACATGGTGGTATACTTATATGTGTATGTTCGCCACTCCGTAAATATAATATCACACTGGTCATAGTTTTAGCGGATGCACTATTTATTCCGTTAATTCGCCGGCAAGCGAATGCAACATCTGAATATGGTCAATAACTGCTAGCAGTAGGATTAAGCATAATCTGACGTTGTATACCGCATATTCACATGCTGTAGTCTTTGAATTTTCATGAACTCACTTGCTAAGCTGTTGTTGGTGATTTTTTAAAAGTGTAACAATGTGTAAATATCAATGCGTATGTGGTAAATAAAACATATATTAATTAATAATATAAATCAGTATATGGCGGCTACTTGAATTTGGTGACCATTCTGAAGAAAAAAGCTTTTCCGGTCCAATTCAGAAGTAGATATAAAAATCGGACAGGAAATGCAGCATTCAAGGACCACAGTCGACCAAAAACACGTACAGAAACAAACAACAACAATAAATATGAATAAAATGCCAGATATGATATCACAAACATACAAGGGTTGACAATAGATATATCGCCTTGTAACGTTCAGTGGCAATAAAGGCCGCTGGAGGTTTAAACCAGGTTTAACTTGCGTTCAATATATTTGTCAAACTCTACAAGTATGTCATATGTGGTACTGTCAACATAATATATAAAACTATTGTTGTTCAACATACGGCTGAACTATAAAGTCTACTTACATTCGCTAGAGCCTTCCTCTATTGGTATTTGAATATATTCCTGGACTGGCAACATCATTCCTTCAAGTTTATTCCTTAATGCTTCGTTGTCTTCCAGTGTTGCTATTCCTTGAAACATACAATGAATGTCCATTTGTATCGAGATAAAAAAAAAGCACAAATAAAAAAACAAAAATCACGCAGCTGTACAATATTTGTAACCATCAGTCCTCATTTAAAACTATCTTAGTCTGTCCAAACCCGACAAACTCGAAAATCTTAACTTTGTACATACAATTCCTTTCTAAAACAATTGGTCAACCGAATTGATTTTGGAGTGGGGCTGTTTATTTTGGACCGTTCGCGTTCGGGCAAACAAACATAGTTCAGCACTAATCCGTATATTACGGAGAAAAATATGCCACGGTGAATATGAGGTCCTTTATAGTAGACAACCCGGCTTTGATATAAACCTGTAGTTGACAAGCGGTTTACTGCGATATATAGGTGGAAATTAACTTTGCAGCGTGTTAGCCTAAATGCCTTTCATGATTACTGTAATTTATGGAAGTTAAAGGTAAATATATCCAAAACTCAAATTGTCATATTTGGAGCCAGAAACACAACCCGTTACTCTTTCGATATAGGCGGTATACAAATTGAAATTACTAACAAATACAAATATCTTGGAACCCTTTTCAATAGCAATGGATCTTTTTTGTCAGCCAGAAAGCATGTTGTAGAGCAAGCAACTAAAGCACTACATATTTTTCTATATGAGAGTCAACAATCTTGATTTACCAATCGATCTAACTTTAAAACTATTTGATCATACTATTGCCCCCATCTTAACTTATGGATCGGAGATATGGGGCTATGAAAACCTTGATATTATAGAAAAAGTGCATAAAGATTTCCTCAGGAAAATAACAAAATCTAGAAAAAATACTCCACTTTATATGCTATACGGCGAGTTAGGACGATATCCCATTTCTATAATCATTAAAAGCCGCATGCTAGGCTTTTGGAATAGAATAATTACAGGTAAACAAAGTAAATACTCCCACATGATCTACCAACTTATGTTAAACAATCAAAACCATGAATACAAATGGATTGCACATATACAACGCATCCGAAACGCTACAGGGAGAAATGACCTGTGGCAGCATCAATCCACAATACAACATAAATCTATCAGCAAAATCATTAAACATATACTTATTGATCAATACAAACAAGACTGGAATCACCAGTTAACGCTATCTAACAAAGGGTTATCATATAGCATTTTTAAAGAAAGCCTAGAACTCGAAAACTACTTCATAATTTTACAAATTTCTCTTTGCAAAATCCTTTTCAAATTTAGATCCGCAAATCATCGATTCCCAATCGAAACTGGCAGATGGGATGGTACCCTGTTCAAAATCGCACATGTAATTTATGCACTAGCACCGAAATCGCCGACGAGTACCATTACTTGCTTAAATGTAGTCATTTTAATACAACCAGGGAGACGTTTATTGAGTCTCGATATTTAAATCCAAACTTGCATTCTTTTAAATGCCTACTAACATCGAAGTCAGAATCAACACTTTTTAAACTAAGTAAAGTTATATCTATGATTTTAAAAACCGTTCATTAGAGAAAAGTTATATTGCTAACTGCCTGTATGTGAACATGTAAATGCGTGCGTGCGCGCGAATGTGTTCCTGTGTTAATACCTTAAATATAATTATTCTTTATATGTGTAAATAGTTATAAGGTGTGAATACCTCCTTTTTATATCTTACCTACTTTCGTTTTCGCAGGAAAGATATGAAATAAAGGACATATTTCCACTTTTAAAATTGTTTGACTGGCCGTTATTAATATCACGATAACCAGATCCTATTGTTTTCGTACGGAGACCATTCTGGTATTATTGACGGTACATTTGTGCTAATATTTGAATATCATTTTATTGCTTAAATAGTATTAGTAATTTTTATAGAAAAAAAAAGTATTATATTATTAATATTATTTAAAAAACAACAACAAAATTATGTTAACATTCAAGAAACTACTAATTGAAAGCAATGGTACTCACACAAATGTAGCTTCATGTAATCCTAGTTATATCCATAACGAAGTGTCTTGATCACAAGTGTCTACCTCTATTATATAAAGCACGTGTATAAAGCACGTGAATAACTCCCGAATGGCTCCGTTCTTGTTATAATCACAACAATTTGATCCACAAGTCTTAACACCCGTCATAACATCGCATTTCGAAACACACGCTCTACTACTAAACAAGTTCCCTCATTCATAAATTTGTATTCTACCAACATGAAAACTATTTCCGTTAGCCTCTTCTCAATGAACGTAATCTAATTTGCATATAAAAGGCTGCATTTATTTATTTATTTATTCTTTCGCACAAAGAATTACTATACCTTTCCATTACTGTATTTGTATTTGTTTTTGTTGTTGTTATCTAATGCACGAATACTGAGTTGTTCAGCACTTACTTGAGCCTTCTTCGACTGAATATAGATGTAGGATGGGACATCCGGTCCTTTACAGAACAGTACGTAATATTTTCCAGTTGGGATGAAGGTTACCTCTACGTATTGGCATTTGTCATTGACCTCGCACGATAAACACTTGATCTGTCGAAAATCTGAAACAATAAACACTTTTATTGCATACGCATTTGCAAGCTCCTTTTACTTTCAATGTTACAGGAAACGTTCATATTTGCCCATATTGACATGTTGTTAAATCATTGTACTGGAACTACTGTTTTGCATACTCATTAGGAATTGGTGCAATTCGCAGTTCATGACCTCATTCGCAACATCTTGTACACAGCTTCGCAGCATTACTCGAATGTAATACGCAGGTTTCCATATTGGTTACGTCATCGCGCTTTAGAATCCCGTCAAAACAACTTTGCATTCAAAATCAAAGTTATCATCCAAGTGTTGCAATGTTATTCAGCCGATTGCTCCATCAATAGTTTATTTACATGAAAACAGTGATAAAACCTTCACCTGCATTGTAAAAAACAAACACTCGACGCAAATGATAAATCAACATGTGTGGCTAGCGGCCATATTGTTTATTTGTCAACAGCTTAGCAACAGTGCTCTATTTTCTGAGCCGTTGCCTTCCGGCTAACAGAATATCAATATGTTGTATATACCGAAGCGCCGTGATACACACGAGGTGGGATCCCGAAGAATGACGGAATTGGCCGAGCATTCTCAATTGTTCATGTCCTTGGAAATGTGTCATGTGATATTAACATTATAGTATTTGCGTTTCATTGTGACAAATTTCCATGATTTTACGACAGTATGTTCGTTTCAAATAAATGTTTTTGATAAAAAATAAATGTTCACACTTATTGTTTTGCTCTTATTATTCTTTTTTTAAAAATTAATAATGCGTATGCAATAAAAAGCGGTTATTATATTTGTATTGGGATATATGCACTCGTTCTTCTGCGTATACACATTGCACTCCTAAATTTGCGACATATTGTTACGCGGAAGCATTCGTGCATATCCCAATACAAATCTACTAACCTATAAATAGATATGCACGGTTGGAAAACTCGAACGCCAATAGCATGTTTGTTTGTTTTGTTAGTATGCAACACGTCATTTTCAACACATGTAAGGTTATAAATGACGGTCGATATTTTGTGGTGGAGGCTAACCACTCACTTGTCCTGGGAAGAACCAGTACTGTACACCTCCAGCCATCCGTAAAAATCGACACTTACAAGTCGAGCTCCAAGTGGGATTCACCCGCATGTATAGGTCATTTAAATCGATCGTGAACGTTACAATTAGGGACCAGGCAATGTTTATCGGAGTGGGGGGTGGGACCGGTGCAAATAAAAATGTTATATAACAAAAACGTAAGTCCCATGGCAAGCAAACTAAAAAAAAGGTATCGTCGCATGGTTTGTCGCGACAAAAAGAGTACCTGTCCCATGCCATTTTGCACCATTCCCAATGCCCAGATAAATATTGCCTGGTCCATAAGTCCCCTCCTTACCAAATGAGGTTTGCCGCAAACATTATGGTAATCTTTGGCGAATTTGCCGCAAACTCGCCAAAAAGCTATACATTCGCCAGAAACATTTATTTATTTGGAACGTTCACCATAACATCACCACAAACTTACTTGCATGTTTTTTTGTTTGCCACAACATTGCGACAAATTTTACCAATCCGATTGTTTTTCTATTGCACGCCGTAACATCACCACAATCTTTTTAATTCAGATTTGCTGTTTCTTTATTCACAGAACATCACGACAAACTTTTCCATTCTGATCTGCTGTATCTGAAGACTATGTTAGCCAAAACATCATTGCAAAACTTAGACTTTATACAGAATTTTATTATTTCCAGTTACTTACTACTAAAGTGAAATTTGCGTTTTATGTCAAAGGACGTACCACTTGAACAAGTAATTTAGCCAAGTGTAATTTGTTTCGTGGAACCTTATTTTTAAACATTTATTTTATTGTGTTCATTGCAAGAACATTTTTAAATACCAAACACCATGATAACTCCAAAAATTTAAAAACAGAACAATTAAAATTGTATCCCAAGTGCAAAATAATATGATCAGTATGACTTCAATAGGTAGATGTGTGTAAATATACGTTTGCTGGTTTGTCTAGGGTCTGTTGCTGATTCTAAGATATCCATTGGTGCCTATTGGACTGCTACAGTTAGTGACATATATATGACAATGGGAGTAATGCAAAAATGACAGCGTTCGACATCTTCATAAAAATGTGAGTAATGCAGAAACGACCACTCGACATCTCCATGACAATGTGAGTAATGCAGAAATGTCAGTGCTCGACATCTACATGAAAATGGGAGTAGTGCAAAAATTACATCTTCATAAAAATGGAAGTAATGCAGAAATGACTGATCTCAACATCTCCATGAACATGTGAATAATGCAGAGATGACAGTTCTCGACATCTCCATGAAAATGAGAGTAATGCAGAAGTGACAGCGCCGATATCTCCATGAACATTGGAGTAATGCAGAAATGACAGTGCTCAACATCTTCATGAAAATGAGAGTAATGCAAAATGACAGCGCTCGACATCTCCATGAAAATGAGAGTAATGCAAAAACGACAGCAGTCGACATCTCCATAAAAATGTGAGTATGGCAGAAATGACAACGGTCGACAACTCTATGAAAATTAGAGTAATGCAGAAATGACAGCATTCGACATCTCCATGAAAATGACAGTAATGCAGAAGTGGCAGCGCTCAACAGTACTCGATATCTCCATGAGAATTGCAGTAATGCAGAAATGACAGTGCTCGACATCTCCATGCAAATGAGGGTAATGCAGAAATAACAATGTTCGACATCTCCATGCAAATGGGAGTAATGTAGGAATGACAGCACTCGACATCTCCATTCAAATGGGAGTAATGCGGAATGACAGCCTCGACATCTCCATAAAAATGGGAGTAATGTTGGAATGACAGCACTCGACATCTCCATGCAAAAGGGAGTAATGTAGGAATGACAGCGCTCGACATCTCCATTAAAATGGGAGTAATGCGGAATGACAGCGCTCAACATCTCCATGAAAATGAGAGTAATGCAGAAATGACAGTGCTCGACATCTCCATTAAAATGGGAGTTATGTTGGAATGACAGCACTCGACATCTCCATGCAAATGGGAGTAATGTAGGAATGACAGCACTCGACATGAGAGCAATGCAGAAATGACAGTGCTCGACATCTCCGTGCAAATCGGAGTAATGTAGGAATGACAGCACTCGACATTTCCATGCAAATGGGAGTAATGCAGGAATGACAGCGCTCGACATCTCCATTAAAATGGGAGTAATGCAGGAATAACAGCGCTCGATATCTCCATTAAAATGGGAGTAATGCAGGAATGACAGTGCTCGACATCTCCATTAAAATGGGAGTAATGCAGGAATAACAGCGCTCGATATCTCCATTAAAATGGGAGTAATGCAGAAATGACAGCGCTCGACAGCTCCATGAAAATGAGAGTAATGCAGAAATGACAGATTTTAATTTTGAGAGGATTTATTTAAATAGTGTCAGTTTATTTAAATTTTGTCGATTTATTTAAATATTTTGAATTTAATTAAATTGTTGCACATTTAGTAAAACGAAGGTCCATTTATTTAGAATTCACAAACAATTATTTAAATCAAAACCATTCAGTTAAATCGTATGGATATATTTAAATCGAGAGGATATAATCTAAATCGTAAAGATATACTTTAAATCGAGAGAATTTATTTAAATAGTGTCGATTCATTTAAATCGTGTAATTTTATTTAAATCGTGTTAATTTATTTAAATATGGTGCTGTCCGTGTTAAACAGTGAGAAAAAAAATGTTTTCAAGCTAAATATTTTATTTTTTTTACAAACGGCACACCATTGTTCTATTTCATAATTTTAGTCCATTATTTATTTTGAAAAACATCACCAGAACATTGCAGAGAGTAAAATGTTATGCAAATGAAGTTTGCTGCAAAGTTTTTTACTATGTAAATGAGGTCTGCGGAAAAGTAGCAGCAAACATCGCCAAAACATCGCCAGATGCCTATATATTTCATCCAATAAATGAAAGCTTGTAAGCAGGTTTTTAAATCCGTGCTTCTAATTTCTCTACCATTTTAAAACAGTTTTCTAACACCATCAACTACAGAAATGTTTAATCCAGTGATCTGTTGAGCCATTGTTGATATCGTTTCCAGTGGGTAGCACGTAGTTTCATTGTTAACACAGGCCGAAAGTTGTGTTATTTCAGCAGATGTCCCAACTGTGGTTGTTTCCAGGTCATAGTATATGGTAACATTTGAGGCGTCATACTCACCAGTTTGATGTATTGCTCGCGGGGCGGGAATCTCTTCGACGTCGAGTGTTTCTTCTGAGTCCAGTGAGCAGTCTGTTCCATGTGTCACGCCTTCTCTTACTTCCTGACATACTTGACTATCTGACCGCTCCTTTTTTTAGATCGATACGTCTACGTTTGTGTTTTCTCTCCGACTTATACATCCTAATGTAATCTTTGAACTCATTTTGTCATTTAGCAAACCGTTTCGAAACTTTTTGTGGGGGACAATTTAGCGTTTTCGCAAACATCACTTACTTATTTTCTTCCGTCATTGTACTGACAAACAGCGGCTGCGCATCTAAAATCAAAACTCTCACTTCCGTTATAATTCCTAATCTTTGGTGCCTTACTCCAAGCGGTATTGTTTAATGATTCATTTGCCTGTGAATCACCGGTGCTTGTCAACTTTATAGGATTTTTTATATAAGTTGCCAAATTTGCACCACTCCGCACAAGTTTCATGATTGCCGTACATGTGTGGTACAATCGATTCTAATCCACTTTTCATGACACTTTCTGAACCGTTCTTATTTCGGTGCACGGCATATGTAAAATGTTTAACGAAGCTGGTTCTCACAGAAGCTGTAAGTGATTTATGTTGTTTTTGTAGTAGTTGCAGTTTATTAGACACAGTTCGTTTTAGGTGCCCAAAGTCAGAAAACTTCTTAACATTATAATTGACTTTTTCACGAATCTGCTTTATAGCTGAGGAATCTTCGTCTCCAATTACAGCACTATATCGCACACCGTGTTCTTTGGCTTCTACATGCAGCTGCACAGCTATATCGGCCTCCATGGCTTTAGATGATTTTGTCCAATTCCTACGGCAATCGAGGCTGACTGAAGCCGTTCCTGTACGTTTATAATGACGACATTTGGTGCAGTTCTTTACTCGCGTAGAATAGTTTAAGCATCTCCTCGTGTTGTAACCAATAGCATGACCCCAGTTTGTAATATAATATCAACCAATTCATAACATACATGTCATATGCTGTCTCTAATTTATCTTTATTTTAAACTGAAATTGGATATGGCATGCGTCACAGATTTACCGACTAAAGACCCACATCATGACCCTTCACCCCAACTTGACAATGCCCTTTGAAATTAGTATTTAGCTATGCTTTATGTATGAGGCACACCAACCTGTTAGGAAACTGTTATATGCATACAGTATAATAAATAATCTCAATCCGTTCCAAAGTAACAGAGAAGACACTTTTGTTTCCATGACGCAAGTAATACCTGATAAACTGTTCATTGCCCTTCCTCTTCTAGGCCAGGATGCGTCTTGACAGTTATGTCTACACTGTTCGTGTTTTCGCAGGTACTACTACACACATATGGAAACTCGGCTATTTCCGTGTTTTCACAGGTAACAGAAGTCTGCGCACATGTAGAGTCTAAAAATGAAATTAATGACTGTTTACGTTCAGTGACTTTTCAAACGTGGAACCTACTACGAAAAATATCCGCACTTTGGTTTTTGAACAACAGCTAGTACACTCAGTACAGCATTCTGTAAATTACCTATTAAACATGTAAACTTTTTTTTTATCCTACTCTGTTTCATTACAGGGTATGTTTTCATGAACTGTGTGTCCGTTTTCTCATAATTAGAGTCTACTAGACAGACAATCGTTTGATTATTTATCAAAGCCTTTTTAAAATAAAAAGTGTAGTGTCAGTCACACAACAAATAAAGGATAATGTATTAAAGTGTGTATAACATAGTACTATACTTCACATTTCGTCTACAATACACAGAATGCTTTGCTTATTATGCTTTTTGCTAACTGAAACAAAATTAAAATAAGCAGACGCTGCTTTATCAGAAGCAAAATATACTGAAAGGAAAAAGAAACGCATAATCAAAACAATTGCCTATACTACACTATTAGATACATCTAATTCTACGCCGCAATATTCCAGATATATCTCAACGTGTTTTGTACAAAAAGGGGCTACAACTAATTACAGAAAGGACAACGCTGTCATGTAGTAGACCTTTTAATCAAAGTATACTTTGTTACACGAAATTCATAAATGTTGAAGTTTCGCTTGAAAAAGTCAAGCCATTTCAGTATTGTGTTTAATGTTAAGCGATTGCAACGTTTAAATCCTGAGTTTGCTCACCTGCTTGAGCCAAATGCGCGTTTGTCGATAATGAAACTTTAAAGGAGTAACCATTGGTGTGTTCGGTGCTGTTTAAACCTACTTTCCGAAAGGACAGGCCTAATGTCGACCTGTATCATTCGATTAGCAGTAGCATATTAAACATACAATATATAGCGGAAATACCCATTATGCGTTTCTTTTTCCTTTCAATATACATTGCTTTAAAAAGCAGGTGACACTGTCGTGCAATAAAACACGTGTTTTACCTTCCGCTTCATCTTCTAAAAAAGCCAAGGCCTCATTGAATGTGAACTATACAGTGTCGTTATTTGTATTCATACACGCTGTTGCAGACGAGTTTTCTGGTATCATACATGTTGCACGTGACAACTAGACGACAGTTGTTGTTGCATTATTTAGAAAATTCTATGGGATTCGGATCACTTTCAGGATGAGAGTTGTCCTAAAAATCAGGGTCCCGGGTCGTTTCGCACACTTTCCCGTTCGCGCATCGTGGGCGAAACGACTATTTCTATGATGGGCGAAACGACTATCCGCGGAACAACCGATGTGCGAAACGACCCGTCACCATAATCAGCTAGAATTGTTCCCCTTCCTCAGTACCGCAGACGACAACAAAAGAGGTTTGTTTGATCATGAATTTATATATACTGGATTTGAAACATGTCGTAAATCCAATTTTCCGCCGAATAATAATTTACCCATGAATACTTGCGCGTACAGGTAAGGTATTATGGCGCATGCGCATTGCGCTAAGTTACGCACCGTCTTACGAATTGATCAAGGTCTAATTACACTAAATCAACAGGATGTGCTCGCCTGGTGCATCGAAAGTAGTTCTGTATTAAAGAGTGCTAATCTTTTTTTCTTTAAAAAATTTTTTTTAGTGCAGTTTCCTGTTATTTTTTGGCTGTAACTGTATTCTGGACATGTTGTTGATATTTGAAAATGCAGCTCATCATGTTTTTGACAGTTTTTGGTATAAATTTGAGAAGTGAAAGTAGACAGGGTATGAAATTGCAAGGGGTAAAAATAGTGTTGACCTTTGACCCGGTGTTAGTATACAACTGAAGAAATGTTTCTTAGAAGGTATTAAACCCCCTATTTCCTTGTTGATGTTTAATAGCAGACATGTTTATTTGCATGATAAAGTAAGTTTCCCAGCATTCTAACGAGGTTTGAGTTTTTGACAGGTTGTCAACATTCTAACTTTACTATGGAAGGGCAATGGAGACTCATTTAGGCTATTATAACCTCAAATGTAAAAAAAACTAGTATACATATCGTTGTTAATTTATTTGTTTTAGGAAAAGTATTGCCGATAGCCGGCTTTATTCTATACAGTGATGTTGGTTTTAGCAGTGACGTGACTCGGCAAATTAAAAAAAATATATATTTACATATCGTTGCTGATTTGTTTATTTTGGGAAGAGTATTTAAGGTAGCTGGCTAATTCAAATACGAGCTGAACGATAATTCTTTATTCTATGCAGTGATGTCTGTTTAAGCTTTACTAAAAACGAACTAAATAAGAACAATAACGTTCGTTTGACCGTATGTGAAACTGCGACAGTGACGTGACTCGACAAATTAAATATATATATATATATATATATATATATATCGTTGCTGTATTATTTCTTCTGGGAAAAGTAGTATTTAAACTAGCTGGCTAATTCAAATAGAAGCTGAGAGATTATTCTTCATTCTATAAAGTGACTTCTGTTTTAACTTTAATAAACAAAATATATAATATGACTGTAGGTGAAACTGCGACAATGATCACGTGACTCTGCAAATTGTAAATATACATGCATAACGATACATGTAAGTACATAAGTTCGCTGGCTCATTAGGTAATTCGACTTGATTTTGGCTTTAGTTGCCTTGTTTAATTAAACTATGATGGATTTAGTGGTCTATTGTTCCATATTGCATATCTGGCGCCTTCTAATTAAGACCGTTCGATACCGAATATACAGTGCGGTCGACGTGTCTGTTTTTATTACACACTTCCACCCCTAAGTCAGAGGTGTCACACCGAATATACAAGGTGGTCGTGCGCGATATTTCGGCATATTGTCCCCTTAGAAGGACGATAACAGATGTAATTCAAAGGGTTGTTTTGAGTTCCAAATAACAGGATGTTGGTGATCGAAATAATATTTCTGTTTTATTGCACGCAAGTACCCCAAAAGTCAAACGTGTCATATCGAATATACAGGTATCGCATCGTAATACTATTTTTTAACCAATTTAAACAGCACAATTTGAGACGAAAACTAAGGCTATACATAAATCCAAGGCCGTCATTCAAATCTATACAATAATGGCAATACAAAGGAATAATTATTTTGGATATCGAACCATAAATAAAACAGGAGTTTCACATAGAACGTTTATACATTTATGAAAAATGAAGGCGATTTCATTGATGAATTTTCAACCAAATTCAACTGTTTAATTTGCGAACAAAACAAAGGCTATACAGAAATCCAAGACAGGCAACCAACGCTACACAATAATGGCATTACGAAGGAATAATTACTTTGAATATCGTAACGTAAATGAAAAAGAAGTTAAATTTTCCAAAATGTACATTCTCGATTTCAAGCCGCAAATGGCGAAAACTAGAAAAATAATTGATGAATTTTCAACCAAATTCAACTGGCGTAAACCGTCTGTAGAATTTCCGATGACCGAATCGGAATTCCGAAGATTTCCGTGGAAATATATCGGAAATTACATAAAATGTTCGGAAAATAAGTCCGAATTCGGAAAACCATACATTTCTTCGGAATATTTGTCGGACTTTGGAATTTTTTCCGCGGACAATATTCGGACATTACATAATTTTTCGGCAAATGAGAACTTAGTCGATTTATCATTCGGAAACTGCTTCAGTGTAAGGACATAGTCATTTTTTGATTCGGAAAAGAACTTAGACATTTTTAACATTATTCATTTTCAGCATCATGTAAGTTATTTTTTCAATTGAAACATTTGCGGTGAAATTGATGTATTTTACGCGTATACACTAAATACATTTAATTTAACGCGAAATTTACTACTAGTCTAGGATTCGTGCCAGGTAATTTTTAGAAATTGTTATGCAACATGTGCTCTTCTCTAACAAGTTACTTTGAATGGTGTTTTATTTCATTCTAAGCACATGTTAGACCATATAATTATGAGTCATTTTTTTGTGGTAGTTAGATCTTTTCTTTTTGATACACAGAAATTCTACACTATAAAAGTGTTTTTATACTATAATATAAAAACCCTGACTATACTACATGTACATGCAAATAATCACTACAATTCTTTTTAATTAAAAAAAAATTGTTATATTGTAAGTGCTTATTTACAGTAAGAATTAAAAAATCTTACTCCCAGATTATTTAGTACTGACCAGAGTCTTATATATAAGGACCCTGTACTAACTTATACTCATGATACACTTTTGATCATGAATACTTGAGATAAGCTAATTAATACAGATATCCAGCACTCATACTTATGAATTTATGATACCCATATGCTATAATGTTACTCTGAGCACATCTGATGTGTGTAAATTAATTAAGACCTTAGGAGCTGACTGTGTTACAGTTAGTCATGTGACTTTTATTAGCCAATGGAACTAGTGCTACTATATTCAAACACAAGTGAGTGTGTTTATACAGAAATATCTGGCACATTTGGAACAATAATAAATAATTATGAAATATTGTTTTTAAAAGTGACTTAGGAGAGATACATTAACTTATAAAAAAAGGATATACATGTACATTATTCATGCAGGATACCATAAAAGCATGGATATACAGCAGCATGTAGATCTATGATAAAAGTAAGTCGTATTATTAAAAAGTTATAGAATTTGTGCATGATGTTTAAGCTTTCAAAGCATTATATGAGCTTAATTAATAGCAGGATCTGTTAGAGGGCCACATGGAAGATTAGTTGTGTTACCCTCAATAAATAAAGTCTATTATTATTTTAACATACAGTCCCTGCTAAGTCTGCATAAATTTTGTATATATACATGTATAAGAATATAATTATTTTAAACCGAACAGGTATTCTAATATACATAATACAGTCTAAATTACATTGATTCAGTACTGTAATGTATTTCCAGTAAGCTACATTTAACATTCAACAAAAACATGTTATTTTGATTCAACACAAAACAAGTTATTTTGAAAACTATTTGAATGTGAACCGTGCAACAAAATTTGTTTTCATTTTGTGTAAATGGCGATAATGCATATAAGGGAAGTAACTCAGCAGGCCATTTCGGACACAAACACGTTCGCCTAATGTAGAAAAAGTTACTTCAAAACTGGCAGTTACAAGGTTAATTTTTACTATATCAGTACAAATTGAAATAATACATTATATACATTTGCAGCAGGCCATTATGAACCTTTTGCCAATATGCATGACTAATATAATTAATAGATTTGCTTCTGCAGAAATTTGAAAGCGAACGATTTTCCAAAGAAAACCAGATTGTTCCGGAAATCAAGCCGCAATTGGAATAATTTCAACCACAGAATTGCGATGTTTTTCTGCTGGTAAACACAAATTAAATCTGAATATTTTCTGAACCAAATCGAAAATTGTTATTTTGTCAAAGAAAATCAGAAATCGGATACATGTCCAATAAGAGGAAAGAATGATTAGTAAAAAGTGGAATTTGTTCCGCTTTTCTTTATTCAAAAATAATTTTTTATTGTTTTTTAATTTTAAAGATTATTTCTGTACGAATAAATGCGGATGTCCGAATATTTTCCGAAAGCAATACCAATGTCCGTATATTTTCCGAAAGAAATGCCGATGTCCGAGGAAATGCCGATGTCAGCATATTTTCCGAAGAAATGCCGATGTCCGAATATTTTCCGAAAGTAATACCGATGTCCGAATATTTTCCTTAGGAAATTCCGATGTCCGAATATTTTCCGAACTATTGCTGATGACTGAATGTTTTCCGAAGAAATACATATTCGGACAATTTTGTCCGAAGAAATCGGAAAGCTGAAGACTTTCCGAGGAAAATGAATTTGTCCGTGGAATTTCTTTGTTATTTTTTTCCGAAGTCCGAATTATTTTCTATTAAAACCTATGTCCATTACTCCGAAGACCGGAATTCCGAATTTATTCCGCGGCTTTTTTTCGGAATTCCGCGGAAATTATAGATACGGGAATTTGCGAACGAAATAAAAGGCTATACAGAAATCCAAGACAGGCAACCAACGCTACACAATAATGGCATTACGAAGTAATACTTACTTTGAATATCGTAACGTAAATGAAAGAGAAGTTAAATTTTCCAAAATGTATTCTCGATTTCAAGCCGCAAATGGCGAAAACTAGAAAAATAATTTATGAATTTTCAACCAAATTCAACTGCGTAATTTGCGAACAAAACAAAAGCTATACAGAAATCCAAGACAGGCAACCAACGTTCTTTTGAATATCGTAACGTAACCAATAGTTCTTTTGAATATCGTAACGTAAATGAAAGAGAAGTTAAATTTTCCAAAATGTACATTCTCGATTTCAAGCCGCAAATGGCGAAAACTAGAAAAAGAATTTATGAATGTTCAACCAAATTCAACTGCGTAATTTGCGAACAAAACAAAGGCTATACAGAAATCCAAGACAGGCAACCAACGCTACGCAATAATGGCATTACGAAGGAATAATTACTTTGAGTATCGTAACGTAAATGAAAGAGGTTATATTTTGCAAAATGTACATTCTCGATTTCATGCCGCAAATGGCGAAAACTGTAGAAAAAAGAAAATCAACACAGCTATCGAGCGTATTTTCGCCGTTAAAACCCAGGTTATAGTATGATTTCCATAATTTCTTTCAATAAATTAAAAGCAATACATCAGATTTAAATAACTTACCTCTATATTTGAAATTGATCGTCAAGTAGTATGTTAATAACACAGGTTTATATCAACATCAACTCATTTCAGGATAATCGATCGCGTCAAAAATGGCCGCCGCGCACCTGTTACCCTGGCAGGTACCCTGTTGTTTACCGCAGAATAATCAGGGAACCAGCTTATTGACCATTCGGCGGATAAATCGGGAATTAATAAGGGCGTATAGGGAGTTTCAAATCCAGTGTACATATAAATCTATGGTTTGATAGACAAATTATATCATTTAACAAATGTACGGATCGACTGAGAAAGAAACGTACTCCAAGAGAGTGGTTGAGGCGCAAACAATTTAAACATAGGAAAAGATTTAGAAGCCATAATCTGTTTGTTTGAAGTTGATTGTTCATAATACAAAATAGGAATTGCTTTGTTTGAAATGTGTTTTACGTCATTTTTAGTATCTTATGACTTATCATTATATGACGATCAATTTGTTGTGGTAGAGGCAGACCTAACAGTAGTGTACTGTATACCTCCCACCATCTATACGAACATTGACTGTTTACAAAACAGTGTATTGTTATTTAAATATGCCAACCAACCATGTATTGGTAAGTGTACGCTTTCTATTTTCTATTTTCAAATTGACCAGTGAATATCTGCTTGGCAATTTGCATACGAATGGTGATATCACCTGTCAACGTTCGTGTAAGAATCTCACTTAAAGTACAGTAGAGCTGCCATGCAGTGGGATACGAACCCGGAGTGGTGAGAGTGGAGAAAGTTTAAGATCCAGCATCTTTACTATTCTGGTAGAGCTCCTAGTGGGATACGATTGAGAAAACTTTACATGCAGTATCTTCACTAATTCGGCCATGGTAGTCTCATAAATTTATATGACGTCTGGGGTGCTTTTTTACATACGGACATTTATAGATGCACCACATGACGTTGGAGGCAGCCCTATCTGCACTGACTGGCCTCATTCACATGTAGGATGGAAGTTCTGAAGAGCCAAAAAGGGGGTTATGCTGAGACCGTGGACATGGGAGTTGATAAAAGTACAATGAGTGGTCAATTCACATAATGGGAAATTAAGAAATGTATCGGTTAGGTGTACTATCAGTGACAAGCTGTTTGATCAATTGGATATTTTTACCCATCGGTATTTCTTTAATTGGGTATTTCATGATTTCAATTGGGTAAAATAAAACTGTAAAAGTTTGCGACATTGTTTTAGGGTGGCATTCCACTCTAATAAAATCAACTTTAACAATAGGCCTTATACAAGGTGACCGGGTGTCCCTTCAACAACCCATATATTGCTCAATTTGCATCAATTGGTTGTTTTATTATTTGACAACTTTGATTACTTTATTGATACCAATGCTTTTTATTTTAATTCGGTATTGTTTGCATTTTTAATTGGGTAGTTAAGCAAATACCCTGCTTATCTGTAGCTCTTTTAACTATATAACCATATCTAACATGGTTCATCAAAAACGCAATGTTGATTGGTTATTAGGGTGGTCTAAAAAAAGCTATATAAACCTATAAACCTCTGACGTCATGCAAGCGTCTCCATGGCCGAATGGTTATACCGACGTTGCGTTGTAAACCTTTGCCTCTCACCGCTGCAGGTTCGAATCCCACCGGGAGCTCCACTTGTAAGTGAGGAAGTGTCGATTCTTACGGATGGCAGGAGGTGTACAGTACTGGTTCTACCCAGGAAAAGTGGGTGGTCTGCCTCCACCACAAAAAAATTGACCGTCATATATAACCTTACATGTGTTGAAAATGATGTAAAACACCATACAAACAAACAAACAAACTTACGTCAACCGTTTAAACGTCATTTTAAACGCCAGAAAACACGTTAACCGTTGAGACGTCATTTTAAACATCAGATGCAAAACAATAGTTTTTATTTTGTGCAATCTCCCGACAAAATGTGTTTCATAAAACTCCATATTAATTAAATTAGAGCACGTTTGTGCATTTGTGTATCATTGCCATATCGCGTTGATACGATATGTAATGATCGTGAGAGAAAGTATCGCGATATAATCGTATCATGATTAATCTTTGCACCCCTAGTGAGAATGATAAATACAGTCTTCGAATTAC